>CM062925.1:128337312-128362312 GCA_031878705.1 Tapirus indicus
CCGTGCCGAGCGTCCCGGCCCCCGTCTGCTCCCGGGGCTCTGGGGCTGCCGCGCTCCGCGGCCCCGCGGTTCCCAGGCCCGAGCACGAGCACGAGCACGAGCATGAGCACGAGCCCGACCCCGGGAGCCAGGGAGCCCCGGGGTCCCGGAGGCTCCCCGGCTTGCTAGGTCGACCAGCTGTCCGCCCCGGACTTGGCCGCGCGGGCCGGGACGCTTGGGGTCGACCAGCTGTCCGTGCCGAGTCATCAACAGGAAAGACCAGACACGAGCGATGATTATTTTATTCTACAAACGACGACGGTTTTTCGGGACTCGCGTGGAGGGATGCCAGGCGGCGGCGGCGGCGGCGGCGGCGGCGGCGGCGGCGGCAGCCGGGCCAAGGAGAAAAGGGAAAAGACGAAGCGAAAAACCCCAAGGGAAGTGTCTCCATCCACAGCGGGTGTCCGATGGTTCCGAGGCGACGCGGGAGAGCCGGCTTTCGTCCGCTTCGCGGACAGGTCTCCATCCGGGAATCGGGAGTCGCTCGCCACGGCCGAACGGAGCCCCGGCAGGATGCCTCCGGGGCAACCGCCAGGTCGACCGCGGGACCCAGAAGCGGCCGAGCCTGGGCCGAGAAGCAAGGCGCGTGGAGGAGGACTCCGTCCCCTAGCCGGCAGACGTCCCTGTCCCGGGAACGTTGGGAAAACAGGTTTCCAAGGCAGGCCCTCCCTTTTCCGTTCCCCCCTCTGCTCGCCCCGGGCGCGCTGAGAAACAAGACCCGAGGTGGATCGGGACCAGGCAGGCAGGCCAGGCATCTGGCTGGCCGGCGCTGCACCCTCCCCGCCCCGCCCCGAGATCCGGGTCCGTCCCGCTGAGGAGGAGGGAGGCCGCTTGTCTGGCGCCACCTGCCTGGCGGCCGCTTATATAGCATGCCAAGAGGTCGACCAGATGGCCGGGCCGGGCCAAGCTTGGGGGGGGGGGAAGGGAGGACCTGGGATGGGGCGTCCGGGAGCGGCGTGCGTGGGACGGGGCGCGGCAGGGCGGGCGGCGGGGGTGGGGGTGGGGGTCGGGATGGAGGCGTGGGAGGCAGCCTGGCAGTGGAGCTGGAGGGTTGGACTAGGAGTTCTGACCACGATGTCCATTTGCCTTCGGAAAGAGGAACGTATGGACCTATCTACGATTCTAGAAGTATTCTCAATACCTTAGGAATTGAGTTCATAGACATCAAGAGGTAGGTCGTGACACTTTTGTAGTGTTGACACATGGATGCAAATGTCCGTTACTATCACAATGACTCCTCCTTGTTTTATATTCAGAGAGAGAGAGACAGAGACAGAGAGAGAGAGAGAGAGACAGAGACAGAGACAGAGACGAGAGAGAGAGAGAGAGAGAGAGAGACAGACAGACAGACAGATAGACGGGGGGGGAGGGACCTGGGGTGGTGGTGGAAGGAGAGGGGATGGGGAGGAGGAGGAGAGGAGAGGGGAGGGACACAGAGAAAGAGAGACAGGCAGGGACACGAGAGAATTTCTGTTTTCACAAAAGGCATTTGGTGGAAAGATGACCGAAACAGCGGTTCCGGCCCAGAAACACGCTCAGAGTCAGAACTGAACCGACAGATTTCCTCATTTGGGCCCCCAACTTAGGACCTGACCTCTCTCTCCCCCCAACATGGGATCAAGAGAGGAACACAAATATGTTTCCCCCGCCCACCCCCCACCCCCCATTCCATAGGGCACCCTTCTTCGAGTCAGCGGGCCTCCAGCTTTTCCACATGCCAACAACTTCTCATTGGGATAGACCTTCCCTTTTTGTCCACCATACAGCTTTCCCACTCACTGCTCGGCCAAATACAAGTAGTGGCGGCAGCGGCGGCAGGGGCCCGCCGACTCTCTTGTTTGCTCCTAAAAGCAGTTCTGGTTCTCATAGGTGGCTGTTCCTTGTTGATCGCCACAGGCGTTATTAGTTTGGGGAACAAATAAAAGCACTCAGATGAATACCAGTGGCTGGTGTCGATAACTAGCTGTCTCCGTCTCCGTCCATCTGTCTGTCTGTCTGTCTGTCTCTCTCTCTCTCTCCTCTCTCTCCCCCGTGTGTGTGTGTGTGTGTGTGTGTGTGTGTGTGTGTGTGTGATGTAGGTAGGTAGACTGACCTACCGACTGATCGAGCAGCCAACTACCTACTTACCTACCTACCTACCTACCTACTTATGTTCTCATCACACATTCTTACAATTGAGATAGAAGTCACATCCCATCGAATCCATCCTTTACAAAGTGCACAAGCCAGTGGGATTGGGAGTCTATTTGCAGAGTGACACACCCGTCACCGCTGTGTGTTTCCATCACCTCAAACCTGCAAACAGCCCCAGCCCGGGATTCCATACATCCTTGGGGTCACACACAGCCTACATAGGTGGGCACCGACAGAGAGAAACGGCAACAGCCTTAGCTGCTCTGTGCTGTTTCCAAGTGCTGCCTCTCCCCAACCACCTCCACCCCCACCCCCACCCCCGTCCTGTCTCGCCTCTCCTCCCTCGCCCACAGAGAAGTCAGTGACTCGAGAAGGAAGCCGATTCAGAAAGGACACAGAATTCAGCTTGGACGTGCTGTGAAAGGTGGACAGGGGATGCTTCGAAGGGCTCAAATGCTCCGTGCCTCTCCTCGACGGGAATGACAGCGCCGACACCTGCGGTCCTTGGCGATTTTTAGTCACCGCCAGAGGAGAGGGAGAAACGAGTTTGCGTCGCCGAACCCTGGGGGTTCACGGTGCAGCTGACGTGACCCTCTCGGACAGACAGACCTGGGAACTCCCTTGCTCCGGGTCGAGGAGAGGGTGTTTTGTTCTGTTCCTCACAGTGGTGCTTCAGGAGAGACATCGCTGACGATGGATCCTCTCCACCCTTTGTCAGTGTACGGTTCGGTGGCGCGAGGTACATTCACAATCCTCCTCGTCGTCGAGTGAACTCTGAAGGTGTCCTTTGATTTTTTTTTTTTTTACAACCACCCCGGGCTCACGGCTTAAAGAGTCACGATTGGCCCGACGAGAGCCCTCGCCCCCTTCCTTCGGAGGTGCCGTGGGTCGGTGGGGTTGCTTCCCGTCTGGCCCTCTTCCTTCCTCTTTTTCGGGGCAAGGGGGTGCCGCGTCAAGTCCCCAGTGAGGATGCGGCATGAGGCCGGGGATTTCCCGTGGGAAGGAAGCGGCTGGTAGAGGGAGGGCAGACCCGATCGAGCGAATTGGGAGAGGAACGACCCAAACCTGCACCTAGAGCAGAGCGTTGCCAGTTAGGAGTTAGCTTGCTGGGCCCATAACCCGGGGCGGAGGAGCCAAACCATCCCCTGCCAGGCCTCCCTCCACCGGCCCTAGAGACCCCGAGCCTGTGTGTGTCCTAGGAACTTGAACGCACCCAGACGAGATCGTCTGTTTGGCGTTCCCCCTCTGACTCGGCCCCCCCTCCTCCCGCCCCCGCCCCGCGCCACGCCGCGCAGCGCAGCGAGCGAGTGAGACGTGGGGTTAGACGTCAGCCTCCCCGACCGTGATTCTCACGTGGTTTAGCGGGGTTAGGGAATGGAGGGGGACTCTTTTGGCCCCAGACGAGGAGAGTTTCTCAGACGTCCACCCTCCCCCAACCTCCTCCCTCCCTCCCTCCCTCCCTCCCTCCCCGCCTGCCTGCCCTTTGGAAGCTGCAGCCTAAGGGTGGGGGAGTGGAAGCAAGCCTTTGGATGGAGAGACGCCCGAGGCAAAGGGAAAGGCTCTGACTTGAATGCAGAGCTTTCTGCATTTGAATGAAAGCAATTCCAGGAGGCCCACGGGAGTGAATGGACCTGACCTCCCCTCCCCCCCCTCCCCTGGCTGGCGAGTCGCACCACCTCGGCACTGGAAGGCTAGAGGTTTCCTCCAAAATGGTGAACCGGGCCCCTTGTCTGCAGGAAAATCCCGCACGGGTGCGGCCCAGGTGGTATCTCGGGCAAGGCCGTCAGGGTGGCAAGAGGATGGTGGAGGAGACGAGACTTGCTCTGGGGCCACCCTCCCCTATGGGTGGCAGTGGGGGCGCAGGTGGGACCCTGGCCACTGGAGAGTGGGGCGGTGGTAGCTGCTGCCTGCCTGCCTGCCTGCCTGCCTGCCTGCCTGCCTGCCTGCTGGCTGAGGGCTGACAACTGAGAGCAACACAGGGCACACTGGCTCCTGCCACTGAATTCATTCCGGGAACCTTCTGTGCTTACGCACGAGGTGCCAGTTGCTGTGACGAACAAAGCTGAGCTCCTCTCTCTGCCTTTTTCTTAAGAGGCCCGAGTCGGAGCTACTACAGGGGCTTCTGATTTCTTGCCAAATGGAACCACCCGCCCCCTCCCATCCTGCCAGCCCAGACCCCTTGTACAAAAATCTCCACCGGAAGAGTGTCGACGCAAAGAATCCATAGCCAATCTAGACATCAAAATTGGGGTGACTTTATTAGGAGCCAAATTTGGAGGACCCTATAGCCCGGGGCCTTCCGGAAGGAAGGAAGGCTGGAAGGAAGGAAGGGCACCAAAGAAGTGGGGTGTCCAGAGCGGTTATAGACCGTCCAAGAGCATATATCACATAGGAACGCGATGTCCTTTTGACAACAGTCACGAGATTGCCCTGTCGGCACAGCGACGGGTGGACACCCCCGGGGAGCAGGTCTGCTGTCTCCAGCTGGGTGGCCACAGGATGAGCACCAAGATCGAATCCTAGCCTAGGGAGGAAAGCTGACCCTTAAGGAGAGGCCAACATGGTGGGGGTGGGGGGGGGGAGTTGCATCCTCATCTTAAGGGCATCTGTGCTCGTCTCTGGGACGTGGTACATGCTCAGAGCAGATATACGATGCGTGGTCAGAGGCCGGTCGGGCCCTTTTGGGAAAACGAGGTCAGGCCAGATGAGCTTTACACCGAATGGCTTCCTCGTTGACTCCGATCTATCCTATCGCTTGCCATTGCATTCATCCGTGTCCCACTTTGGATCTATCGTTCATCTTTCGATAGAAAGCGTGGATGATCAAAATAGTGTCCCTCGGCGCCAGGCTGGAGGCTGCCTGCCCTGGGTCCGTCGTGTCCCTCGGTGCCGGGCTTTTAGCTCATTCCGTCGCCCGGTGGTCCGCGTTGGGGGGAATTCATCAGACAGAGGGGACGAGCATAGAGGTATATATTCCCAGACAGAGGAAGCTTTTCGTAGGTTGCAGATTCATTTTAGGCGGTCGCACGCACATTGTCTATGTGCTTTTCTAGGACTCTCCTTAGGTTTACATCGTTCACAGTCATAGAATAAGGACAGTAACGATGGATAGTGATTCATCCCTTTCTGAAGAGATAAGTTGAAAGTCAGTTCTTCGGCGTAGTCCTTATCAGAAGAGGAGATCTGCCCAGAGTTATGAGATCGATCGCCCGATCGACCGTCTCAAGTGGGCGAGCGATCGTGACCCTCCCTAGCTTGCGTGCCAGTCTGACGACACCGAGTAAAGAACACAACGGTCAGTTTGAAGATTAGGATCGGTACAAGAATTCACTTACACTCCTAGGTCACTGACACTCCGAGAAGCAAGAGAAATCGGGATTGCGATCCAGATCGGAAAAGGGAACCGATACCGGAAGGGAGCCCACCAAACACATCGAGAGCGGGTGTAGGCTCGCTTAAGGCATGGACCTCATTTCCCATGTACTCGAGCAGAGACGACACACGGGAAGAAAGACTCGTCGGGTAGAAAGGCACAGCACTCGGGTGGGAATGATTGCGCACGTGCCACCTTGGGATGCTGTAAGACTATATCCAAGGCCATTCCACTTGGAAGAGAAACCTTTCTCGTGAAAGACACTTCGGTAGTTCCTAAAGCTGTGCCTGCTCGACTATCGTGAAGGGCTTGTTCCGTTAGTTCAGTCAGAGAGCCTCTCTAGGCGGTATGGCATCTTCTGGCCCCAAGGGAGGAACAGATATAGCTAGTTGCTTGGTGGCCATCCCGGCGGAACACCGAAGGAGACTATCTGGCCTTAAAGAGAGGGAGGGAGGGAGGGAGGGAGGTCGGCAACAGGCGTTAGCTCAATGAATCCTTCCCTGCATCCAAGGGAGGCTCGGGGTGCAGTGTGTTCGCCATGAGGCCTGGGAGCTCTCTGTGAAAAGAATCGGCTGCCAACCCGCACCGCCGCTCCTTTCCCCCTCATTATAAAGTGCCTCCATAACACCTTCACAGTCACGAAGAGTTTTCCTTTAAGCAAAGTTGGTTCCTACACTTGTCTAATTGCATAGGCCGCCCCATTAGGATCTTGGAAGGAGAGAGCTGACGTTTACTGAAGGGTGTAGCTCTAAGATGGAGGAGCGCTAGCAGAAGAGCTTCTGGCTGGCCCTGAGAGAGTCAATGCTTCTGAAAAAAGCTTTGCCAGTTGAGCTTTGAGTGTGCCGCGAGTTCTTTCTTTCCACCGATCCGATCCTGAGGATTGGGGGTGGCGGGAAGCGCAGTGGAAACGCTGCAGTATTGGCCGAATGTGACGGATAGATTGAACGATCTGTCTGGAAAAATGAGTTCCCTGGTCGCTGTGTAACTCGAGAGGAATCTCCCCAAATAGGAATTACTTCCTCCGATCATCATTTGCCCAAAGCCTTTGCTACTCTGCAGGGAAAGGCCTCGACCCAACGCGAGAATGCACAAATCACGACAGGATCTATTTGTGTCCCTGAGATGGTGGCCTTTCGACAAAATCCCGCTGCCATACCTCCGAGGGTCCCTTAGGGAAGGGGAAAGTGGCCTTGGGACCCGTGAAGTGGTTTCCCCGGATGATCCTTTTGGCCTAGAACACGGCGAGTACAGGCTTTAGGGGCCGCTGTGGGAGAGAGTTTTCAAAAGGATGGCTTTCCCCACGAAATCACCTTTTCGGGTGCCCATAGGCACTACGGGTTTCTCACTGGGCCTGAACCACGCGTCTGTGAGGGGGTGGTCAAGATTTGCCCCTCGTGGACGGCCAGATCTGTTTCTCTCCGTCTGTGGTGAATTCTCGAGCCAGTAGGAGGAGCTCTTTTACTAGGCTGGCAGAGTGAATCGAGAGTAACAGGCGTTCTGGAGGCCGGAGAGCCTATCCAGCTTGATAATGTCTCGCTTAGCATTTCAGTAAGACCCCTCTGTAAACCAAATTAGGGGATAGAATGCAGTCGTGGTCTCTTCCTCTTCTAACGTGGGAAGCAGAACTGGGAAACAATGGTCACCTGCACAGTGTAACCTACGAAGGTTTATCATTGACTTGACAATGCTTCCCGTGCCATTCGGCGTACCACACACGCCTAAGTCGCGTCTCCCTCTTTACAGGAAGAGAGAATACACTTCTTGGAGAAGTCCCAGGGCCCTTTGGAAATTCTCAAAGGAAAAAAAAATCAGAAGAAAGACTTCATTGAAGATAGGCATTTGGGGGAGCTTGTCAAACATACCGAAAGGTTTGAAAACACTTGGTCGGGCAAGATCGGGGGTCGCCGATCCTGTCACCGTGAAACCGTGCTCACTGCCAGGAGCAATGCTCAGTGATCCGTGCCGTCAAACAGCCAGGGGCAACGGAGCCTTGACAGAGTCAAGAAGCCTTCATGGAGAGACCTCAGTCCTTTGAAATAGGAAATGATCTTCACAAAACAGAGACCTCTGTCTTTTCGGTAAACTTACTCAAAGGTCAAGAAAAACCTTTTTGGATCAAGTCCAAGAAAATGATCCTTTGGAGAGAAAGAGAAAACCAAACGTTCACTGTGCACCAGCTTTCTTTTGACATGAAAACTCATTTACTTATCCCCGGATTTATTTTTAATCTTCCACAACTTGACCATGCATAAAACTCCTCAGGTTTTACTTTCACAGACTTTCTATTGCTTACTTTTTACACTCAGAATTTGTCCCATGCTTTCCTTTTTTTTTTTTTCCTTCTAGTACTTTGGAACAAATTTATCTTTCTTCACAAAGCAAACAAAAATATGTCCGTTCTTCATACCTTTCTACTATTTTTTTTTTTTTTACTGAGAAGATACATTTTACTTTTCTTGAATCCAGACACATTTTTCTTAATTGTTAGTAGCTTTCATTACGTATATTATTTAGAATTGTAACCCTTAGAAGCCTTAATTCTTAAGTAAAACCTAAGTAAGCAACTATGATAAACTGTGGTTTACACTAGTGTTGTGTGGCTTGACGGATTCATAAACGCTTTTTATAATTTCAGAAACACGTTCCTTTAGGGTATAATCTTTTCACAAAGCACAAGGCGTGTTTCCCGAGAGACCCAAGACACCTTCTCGTTTTTCTGTAGTAAGAAGCCGAAAGGAGATAAACGTATAATGAAAGTCTAATAGTTTATCTTACTTGGAAATTATCTAGATGGTTCCTGAACTTTTATCCTTTCATTTCACCTGGCAAAACTTCCAGGTTTCAAGTTCCCAAAGAGATTTTGGAAGCTATTTTAAGTACACACACCACCACATAATTATTGTTAAAAGTTCACCCGACGCTCATCTTTTTCACCTCTGTTGAGTTACCTGTTCTCAGTGACGATTTAGATTGCCTACACGACTTCACGAGACATCAGACAAAATTAGCCATCCTTTCAATGATTATTTTTCTGAACCAGTTTTGTAGTAGCATATCATGTGAACTTGAAAGACATTTGGGTGAATTTCTATTCCATTTAGAATGTAGGTAAGCGCTTACTTTAAGCCAGTTCAACAGAGCTGTTCCTTTTAGCCATACCGTCCGGAGGTAAAAGATCACACACGTGTAACATATAGACACACACGCACACACACACACAACGGAGAGATGCAAGCAAGATTTCATGGCCCATTTAAAAAATTTTTAGCAGTTTGTGTCTGCAAAAGCTGTTTATTTTTCTCCATCCCCCCACCCTTTCTTTCGGTCTCCTCCCCTGTCGAGCACTTGTGCAGTTCTCAGCATGAAGCCAACCGGAGGAGGAGGAGGAGGAGGAGGAGGAGGCCGCCAGCCTGTCGGGGACCGGTCGGGCTTTTAGAAGCTCGAGTTCCCGCTTTCCTTTTAGTTTCGTTTTGCTCTAAAGTCTGGACGATAGCTGAGGACACTGTAGCGGCTTCAGAGCTGAATACGTTCAGTCTCGCACGTCTCCGTCAAGCGGTTTGTTCAGACGTTATAAACACAATGCTTTCCGATTGAAAGCCAAATGAAAAAGGTCAGCATGCCCCATTCACTCCAAAGTTCCCCCCAGGCTCCCCTGGCCTAGGAAATTCCCCCTAGGATCCTCGTTCCTAGGAATTCCCCCCTAGGTTCCTCTGACCTAGGGTACGTACCGGTACCCCCCTTCAGAACCTAGTCTTAAGGCTTGAACCAGCTCCAATAAAGTCGGGACCATCGACTTAAAATAAGGAGGTCCGGGTTTCAGGAGAACTCACGGGGATCACCTGGAGAAGGCAGTGATCTGGGGGGCGGGGGCGGGGGCCGAATGGGCCCCCTATTGGTACCGAATGCCGGTTCAGTGTGGATTCCAGGTGGTCTCCGGTGGGCTTCTGTGAAATCCTGCCTCGACGACGCCAAGAAATGTCAGCGCAAAGAATCCATAGCCAATCTAGACATCGGAATGGGGATGAGTTTCTCAGGAGCCAAATTTGAGGACCGTATAGCCCGGGGCCTTCCTTCCCCAAGGAAGGAAGGGCACCCAAGAAGCGGGGTGTCCAGAGAGGCTCTAGACCGTCAAAGACCATATATCGCAGAGGAATGCGATGTCCTTTTGACAACAGTCACGAGATGGCCCTGTGGGCACGGCGACGGATGGCTCCCGCAGGGAGCGGGTCTGCTCTCTCGAGCTGGGTGGCCACGGGATGAGCACCATGATCGAATCCTAGCCTAGGGAGAACAGGTGACCCTGAAGGAAAGGCCCACGTGGTGGTGGTGGGGGAGTTGCATCCTCATCTTAAGGGCATCTGTGCTCGTCTCTGAGACACGGTACACGCTCAAAGCAGGTATACGCTGCGTGCTCAGAGGCCGGTCAGGCCCTTTTGGGAAAACGAGGTCAGGACAGATGAGTTTGACACCAGATGGCTTCCTCATCGACTCCAATAGATCCTGTCGCTTGCCATTGTACGTATCATACCTCACGCACACGCCACAGAAATCCAGCTGGTCTCCTTTTACCTCATCCACTTTTGAAGAGTCAGTCTCCTCTAAAGACCTTAGACTCCCTGACTTACTGCCACCTCCCTCTCCCTGGCACAATTCTCTCCCTGGATGCACGCTATCTTAGAGTCGTACGGCTCCTCCACCGCTCGGGTGAGCTGGAGGCGATATCCAAAAGTGGTTCGGGCGGTATCCTCGTCGATTCAAAATGACCTACAGACGAAATCGGCCATCCATGGAGTCCGGAAATCATGGACTGGCCCGTGCCCCCGATGAAATCGTTGCTCTGGAGACCCCGGCACCCATCTTCTCCGTGTTCTTCAAGCCTTTGCTCTCCCTCTTTTCACCTGATATCTCGCCTGATGGTTTGTGGGGGAAATGAGATCTCGTCTGACAAGAGCCGAACCGTCTTCCTTTCTCCGAACCGTGAGAAAAGGATAGGCACGGGCCCACCCCCACCCATCTCGTCCTTCTTCGCCCACCCCATTGTGTCAGAGAAAGGAGTCCCCCCCCCCGGAAAACTCCGTGCCTCCTCCTGTCAAAAGCTGAAACCTGAGGGCAAATGCTTCCGTGGAAAGGACACCAGAACATTGTTTGGAGTGACCTACAGACACTTTGAAAGACAACTACAACAAAAACAAAGAAACCAAAGCTTACCTACTCTCCCCCGCACACACACACCCCCCCCCCCGTCAGATGGCAGGCGCAAGAATGGAGTGCTGACCCTCCTTCTTTTCTTCCTGGAAGCGGGAGGTCGACCGGCCAACCCACCAGGCCACCTCCCCCCACCGTGGAAGATCTTCTCCCTATCCTAGAAGGAGAGTGATAGTCTCATCTTACGGTCAAGGTCGGGAAGTCGAGAACGAGAGAACCCTGTACACACAGACCTTGCGAGCGATGCGGATTCCTCCAGCCCGCGAACACGGAATATCTTTCCATCGCTTGATGTCTTCTTCGGTTTCTCTCAGCCACGTCTTCTAGTTTTCAGCATCTGGATCTTTCGCCTCCTCGGTTACGTGTCTTCCTTGGGAGTGTGTTCTTTTTGTCGTGACGGTCAGTGGGATCGCATTCTTCACCTCGCTTTCCACTGGTTCGTGATTGGCGTGTCGAAAGGCAAGAGATCTTTGTAGGTGGACGTGTATCCTGCACGCTGACCGTACTTGTGGATTATTTCTAGCCGTGTTGGGGTGGATTCTGCAGGGAATCTATTTTCTATAGAGAATCGCGTCCTCCGCAAAGAGTGAGAGTTTCACGTCTTCCTTTCCGACTTGGATCCCTTCTGTTTCTTTTCCTTGCCTGATTGCTCTGGCTCAGACTTCCAGTACTATGTTGAATAAGAGTGGCGGGAGTGGGCCTCCTTGTCTTGTTCCCGTTCCCCGAGGAACGGATTTCGGCTTTTCTCCATGGAGTATGCTGTGGGGCTGTGGGTTTGCCACAGGCAGCCTTGATTGTGTGGAGGGGCTTTCCTCCCATACCCATGTTCGTGAGGGTTTTTATCACAAGCGCATGTTGGATGTTGTCAAACGCTCTCTCCGCCTCTACGGAGATGATCGTGTGGTTTCTCGTCTTCGTGGTGTGAACGTGGCGTCTTCACATGGATTGGTTTGCAGATGTGGACCCATCCCCGCGTGCCTGGAATGCACCCCCGCTTGGTCCTGGTGTAGGATCCTTCGGATGAGTCGCCGTCTTCGACTCATGAAGATTTAGTTGCGGAGTTTTGCGTCGATGTTCCTCAGGGATACTGGCCTGTAGTTTTCTTTTCCTGTGCTGTGCCGGCCTTCCTCGTCTGGGCCTGATATCGGGGACCCTGTGGGCCTCGTAGACTGACTTAGGAAGCTTCCCCTCCTCTTCGATTTTTGGGAAGCGTTTGAGAAGGATAGCGATGAAGCCTTCTTTGGACGTTTGGTGGAACTCATCGGGGAAGCCGTCTTGTCCTGGACTTTTGTTTTCTTTGGGGAGGTTTTTGGTGACTGTTTCAATCTCCTTTCTTGGGATGGGTCTGTTCAGGTTCTCTGTTTCTTCTCGACTCGGTTTGGGGAGGTTGCGTGAATCTAAGAATTGATCCCTTTCTTCCAGGTGATCGTCCAGTTTGTGAGCGTATAGCTCTTCCTAGTATTCTCTTAGAATCCTTTGCCTTTCTGTGGCGCCTGTCGTCATTGCTCTTCTTTCTTTTCTGATTTTATCTGAGTCTTCTCTTGTTTCCTCTTAGTGAGTCTGGCTAAGTAAGGGCCTGTCAGTTTGGTTTATCTTCTTGAAGAACCAGATCTTCGTGTCCTTTTTACTTTATCTATTTATTTCTTTAGTCTCTATTTCATGTCTGTCTGCTGCCGTTTTTCTTATTTCCTTTGGGCTCTCTTTGTTCTTCTCGTTCTAGTTCTTTTGGGTACAGGGTAAGCGTGTTCACTTGAGATTTTTCTTGTCTGTTGAGGTAGGCCTGTCTTGGTATTCATGTCCCTCTCAGGACTGCTTTTGCTGCAACCCATAAGTTTTGGTATGTTGTGTTTTCATTTTCACTTCTCTCTGGGTTTTTTTTTTTTAATGTAAACGTGTGTGGGTTTTTTTTGTTGTTGTTGTTTTTGATAGAAAGATTGGCCCTGAGCTAACATCTGCTGCCCATCTTCCTCCTTTTTTTGCTTTTTCTCTCCCCAGAGCCACAGTAGATAGTTGTACGTCATAGTTGTGCATCCTTCTAGTCGCTCTACGTGGGACGCCACCTCCGCATGGCTTGATGAGTGTCACGTCAGTCTGCCCCCAGGATCTGAACCGGTGAACCCCGGGCCGCCGAAGCGGAGTGCGTGAACTTAACCGCTACGCCGCTGGGCCGGCCCCTCCCTCTTTTTTTTTGGTCTTGAAGTCTGCTTTTCTGATAGAAGGATGGCTACCCCTTGCTTTCTTTCTTTGGCTTGCCATTTTCTCGCAGTGTCATCTTCCATCCCTTCCCTCTGAGCCCATGTCTGTCTTGAGCGCTGAGATGTGTTTCCTGGAGGCAGCACGTGGTTGGGCCTTGTTTTTTCGTCCATCCAGCCACTCTGTGTCTTTGGATCAGTGAATTCAACCCATTTACATTTAGAGTGATTCTCGATAGGTGGGGGCTTCATACTGCCGTTTTCTCTGTTGCTGTCTGGTTGTTCTATCTTTCCGTGGTTTCTTTTCCCTTGCCTTTCTCACTGCCCGTTCAGGTGGGTGGTTTTCTGGGAGGGTTTTCTCTCTATCGACGATTTGTGACTCTGCTCTGATGTTTTGGTTTGGTGGTGACCGTGGGGTTGGTGTAAAAGCTCTCAGAGATCAGATAGTCCACTTTCTGACAGCCCCCTATCTCCACTAGCCTAAGCAGGTTCCATCCCTTTCCTCTTTCCCTTCTCTGTGTTTCTTGTCACAAATTATTCTTTTTTGTGTTGTGAGGTTGGGACCCCGTGGAGGTGTTTCTTGTTATTTTCGATGCTTTCTTTCCCTTTCTCCTGGACGTGGTAACGAAGTGTTTGCTCGCCTCTTCTGACGGAGAGCTGCAACGTTCTGGTGTTTGTCGGCCTGTCTATCTCCTTGCTCAAAGCTCTGTGAACCTTTGCCTTTTTGTTTCAGGCAGGAGGGCTCCCTTCACCGTTTCCTGTAAGGCAGGCCTAGTGGCGGTGAACTCCCTCAGCTTTTGTGGATCTGGGAACGCTTTTCGTTCTCCATCACATCAGAAGGATAATTTTGCTGGGTAGAGTATTCTTGGCTGAAAGTCTTTGTCTTTCGGTGCTTTGACTAGATCCTTCCACTCCCTCCTGGCCTGTAAGGTTTCTGCCAAGAAATCTGCCGAAAGCCTGTCGGGGGTTCCTCGGCGGGTTGTTTTCTTCTCCCTCGCCGCCCTTCCTAGTTTTTCTTTGGCTTGGACTCTTGGCAGTTTTCATAGTCCATGCCTCGGAGAGGGTCCTTTTGCATTTGTTGTACTTAGGAGTTCTAGTGGCGTCCTGTACTTGCATGTCCAGTTCTTGCCCCAGGCTTGGGAAGCTCTCAGCTGTTATTTCCTTGAATAAGCTCTCTGCCCCTTCCTCCCTGTCTTCTCCCTCTGGGAGACCTAGAAGCCGTGTGTTACTTTTCCTAAGTGAGCTGGAGATAGTTGACAAAGAATGTCTTCATTTTTCCGTCATCTTGGTTCTCTCGCCGCCTCCTCCTCCTCCTCCTCCTCTTCCTCCTCCTCCTCCTCCTCCTCCTCTACTCGAAGCCTTTCTAGGTTTCTGTCTTTGACCTCACGAATTCTCTCCTCTACCAGGTCTGCTCTGGTGTTTGTTTGTTTGCTTTTTATGCTTTTCTACATTATCTTTAAATCTCATTAATTGGGTCCTTCGTATCCAGAATTGATGTTTGGTTTTCCTCTTAGAGCTCCAATCTCTTTGGGGAAGTATTCCTTCCACTCATTGATTTTATTCCTGAGCTCATTGAATTTTCTGTCGGAGTCCTTTTGTAACTCCCTGAGTTTCTCTATGACTGCCGTGTTGAGTTTCTCTGTCGGTTAGACTGTAATCTCCTGTGACCTCAGGTTTGGTTTCCGGAGAGTTGTCCTTTTCCTTCTGTTATGCCGCGCGACTGTATCTCTTCACGGTGTTTGATGACTCGGTCCTCTGCTGGCACATCTGTGGTAGTCATCACCTTTTTTATTTGGCCAAGGCTTTGGTTACTTTGGTTCTCATCACCCGGGTCTTGTGTTCCTCCACTGGCTCTCCACGGGCTCACACTGCTGTCCCACCCACCACCTGTGCCGCTGTCCCCGGGTTGTCGTGCGGTGCTGGTTGCACCACTGCCAGGAGTGCTGTGCTCACAGGTGTTGCTGTCACCGGTGGGGGCCCGGGGACCCGGGGACCTGTGTGGAACCCACACGGCTGGTGAAGCCGGTGTCGGGGTTGCCACCGCTGGGGGCTGGGTCACCGGTCCTGCTGCGGTTTCTGACGCTTCCGGCCACAGACTCCACATCCCACCGCGGGGGTGGTGGCGGCGGCGGCGGCGGTGGCAGGGGGCTGTTTTTTTCTGTGCCTGCCCCGTCTGCTCACAGCTCTGCCGGTCAGGCAACTCTGCGTTCACATGGGCTCGGCCACTGCCACTCGGCAGGGCACGTTCCCGTGGGCTGGGCCACCATCACCGCTCAGTGGGGCACGTTCGTGCAGGCAGGGCAGCCACCGCTCGGTGGGCGCTCCCCCGGGCCAGGCATCCGCCACTCCGTGGGTGTTTGCACGCCGGCCGGGCTGCCCCTGCCTCCACTCACGGTCATGCTGGCTTCAGCGCGAGGACTCACGTCCTGCATCGCTGCCCCTGTGGAGGAGGAGGGGGCCGCTCCCCTAGTTCCACTGCTTCCCAGGGCCCCGGTTCACTCACCTTGAGATGTACAGCTCTGTGGGGGATCAGAATTGGCCACCCCAAAATGTGTCTCTTTGGTTCGATGACTTTTAAGAACAAAAGACGCTGAAAGAAACTCCGACCTCCCCCCAACCGCCTTTACAAAGAATTTAACATAGAAGGGCCTGTTCCGGGAAGGAGCTCACGCCATCACTGTAATGGAATGCAAAACGTGTCTCTCCCCAGTCACATTGCCTGCAGTTGTCCCGTTTCTATTTCCATCTCCGTGTCAATGGCCTTCCTCTCCCTTGAAGCCCCAGACCACTTACCCCCCAAATCCTCCTTTGTCTTTAGCTGAAGAGAATATGTAAACTGGCAGCTCGGCCATTTGGGTGAGTTGCTCGGTTTTCCTGAGTCCCTCCCATGTATACATGTGATAAAGCTTTGCTTGATTTTTCCCCTGCTCTTCCATCTCATGTCGATTTGACTGGTAGCCCGACCGGAAGGACCGACAGTGGGTAGAGGATTTCTCTTCCTGCCCTATATATAGCTGCATGGATCTCTCAGGTTTCCTGTTGTGCTGTGTAGGGAATCCCGTGTGGGTCGAAAGATGTCCATTTGGTTGTACCTTCAAAGGGAGAGACAAAGGGAACAACTCACGCCACCACGACACTGACGTCACTCTGATAAACTTTTCACAATCCTTTCATTGTATGGCACGTGTACTTAAAATAACTTCCAAACTCTCTTTGGTGACTTGAGACTTTGAAGTGTCGCTAAGTGAAATTCAGTGATAAAAACACTGGTGGAGGGACCGGCCCAGTGGCATAGTGGTTAAAGTTCACGTGCTCCACTTCGGCGGCCTGGGGTTCGCGGGTTCGGATCCCGGGCACGGACCGACGTGCCGTTTGTCAAGCCAGGCTGCGGCAGTGCCCCATACAAAGCAGAAGAAGATGGGCATGGACGTTAGCCCAGGGCCAATCTCCCTCATCAAAAAGGAGGAGGATCGGCGACGGATGTTAGCTCAGGGCTAATCTTACACACACACACACACACACACACACACACACACACACACACACATTCATTGACTATCTAGATCGTTTCCAAATAAGATAAAATATGAGACCGTTAATGACTAAATATAGGTTTCACCACTGTTGCCTTCTTAGGATAGAGAAACTAAGAGATGTTTGGGTCTATCAATAAACATGTCTTGACATTGACATGTCTTGACTATGAAATAACACGTTTAAAGACGTTCTAAAAAGTATTTATGAATTTGCCAGGCTACAGAATGCTAATGGAAAAGACAGTCTGTAATGGCTTACTGATTTAGTTTTCAAGACAAATTAAAGTTTCTGAGCGTTAAAAATGCCAATTCATATACGTGATTAGAGCTCCTAAAATTAATAAGGGAAACATCTTTGTATTCAGGGAAAGTAACATGGATGTTTGCAGTAAAGACAGTATTAACAAAAATGAAGATAGTTTTGTTTTCTGAAAAGGCTATCAAAGGTTTGTGGCTAAAAAAACAAAACTCTGAGACAAAAGTTTTGTGCGTGGTCAAGTTGGTGAAGATGGACATGAATTTAATGAATGGGCCGGCTCGGTGGCGTGGCAGTTAAGTTCACGTGCTCCACTTCTGGCGGCCCAGGGTTCACGGGTTCGAATCCCGGGCACAGACTGGTGCGCCGTTTGTCAACCCATGCTGTGGCAGTGTCCCACATAAGATAGAGAGGAACATGGGCACAGATGTTAGCCCAGGGCCAATCTTCCTCAGCAAAAAGAGGAGGACTGGCAATGGATCATAGCTCAGGGCTAATCTTCCACACACATGCTTGTGCGCATGCACGCGCACGCACGCACACACACACACGCACGCAAGCACACACACACACACCCCAAATGAATTCAATGAGGTAAATGAGTTTCAGTACCAGAAGTAAGCTGGTACAAAATTAGAATTTGTGTTTCTCTCTCTTAAAAGGATACTTTTCTCTAACTTCTAGTCTGCTCTTGATAAAGACATTGTAAAATGTTTCTCTTGACCTTTGAGTCAATCTACACAAAAGACAGAAATTCTATGTTTTGTCTAAGTAATTTCCTAGGCTGAAGCCTCTGTATTAAGAGAACTAAGTCTTTGGGTTTTTTTAAACTGGTTTACTCTATTTGCCTTTCACATTTTCTTTTCTAAGGGAAATACGTTGTGGGGGATTGGAATTGGCCACCTCAAGATTGGCCACCTCTCTCTACCTTGCTCTGAAGGACATTTGACCTTCCCCCTCCCAACTGTCTAAAGGAATTTGGGATAGGCCCAAAGACAGGCCTCACCTTGGAAGACTCTGGGTATCGATAAACCAGGGGGGTCTTTGCTACACCCATTCTTATCAAAGTTCTGTGTACCAAACAGTTACATTTGTAAGGAAAATCTCCAGTTGTAAAGCTATATCTCCTTCTCTGTAGGGGGAAGAGAGGTGGATGACCTTATCTCTAGAGACTGGTCAGTGTGGAAGGAGAGGCCTTAAATCTGCATAATAACTTTATTGTGCTTTTCTTGCCATCCCTCATGGCTGACACTCCCAACTCCCCCCCACTCCAAAATCCTCGTTTGTCTATAGAAGAGGAGAATCTCCACCATTTTGTCAAGAGACATTCCCTGGTCTCTCCCGTGTATGTGTTTTATAAAGCTTTGCTTGATTTTTCTCCTGCTATTCGGCCTCATGTCAATTTAACTTGTGGCCCAGCCAGAAAGGACCCAGAGTGGGTAGAGAATGCTCTTTCTCCCCATCAATGTGCACTGTTTAAGATTTAAAAATATCTAAGCGCAGAAGATGTACACATTTTTTTTCTAGGTCCATAGAACAGCACAACGTAAACATTTACCTCATTTCAAACACACACACACACACATGCAGCATGGCATTGTGCGGGTGTACTGGAACTTGATTTGTTGACTGAATGTCTGTGACGTCTCTCCCGACCCCCCACCCCCACCAGCATTTTGGTCGGTTTGCTTGTTTGTCATGACGGTAAGGACTGCTGAAATCGATATTCTTATCACCACACGTGCATTTGCACCCACGCTCCCTGCCCCCGTGTGTTGTCTTTGGACTTTGTTGTGGCCCGTGCAGAGACACTTGTTGTCTTTTCAACTTTTCAGCGGTCAAGTGTGTCAGTCATTTCCTTGATGGCCTCTGGGCTTTGTCTGCTTCAGAAAGACCTCGTGGGCTGGAAATGACAGAATACAAACAATTCCTCCGTCATTGTTGTCGTCCGAGGATGGCTCGCATGGTTTCGGTTTGATAGTCCCCGCCTGCCACATTTTTCTAAGTCCTCCCGGGAGCCCGGGAAGCGTTCGGGCCGCTCCAGGAAGCTGGTGCCGGCAGCCCTGGCCTGCCTGCTGGCGTCTCTGAGGGAATCTTCCACATCTGTGTCAGCCAGCAGGCCCGGCCCGGGAGTCGCATGGGGAGTCTGTCCCCTTCCCGGCAACGGCCCCCACCCCCCTCGCCCCAGTTTTCCGAGTACCCCTTCTGCACCCGGGGTCGCGCCGTGCCAGCGGGGTGCTCCGCGAGAGGGACGCCCCAGGACCTCGCGGGACGCCCTCCCGGCCGCCCCAGCCTGAGAGACACGATCCGAAGTGAGCCGGGACGCGACCGGGCGGTGGGCCGAGGCAGTGCACTCTCGCCGGCCCGCGGTCCGGATCCCTCCCGCTGACGTTCGGGCTGATTGTCGGGTGCCACCTGGCGGCCGCTTTTATGTGGCACTGGCAGACGGGGAGACAACGTGGGTCAATGGAACAGAAAAGGACAGAGACCCAAGCAGATACGCCCAAGCCCCACCGAATTTTGGCCATCGTGCAAAAGCAATCCACTGGAGTCCAAAGACGGCCCTTCCATCAAATGGGAGTAGGGCCAACTCTGGATGGAACACCCAGAGTTTCTTCTCTCCAGAGCTCCCGCGACATAGGCAAGGGATGGGACTTTGGAAGGACCTCTGTGTGGTTTCCAGTTTGGGGCTGTGACGAACGGAGCTGCTAAGAACATTCACGTCCAGGATTTTGCGTGAATGAACGTGAACGTTGTCGGGGCCCACCGGGGGGTGGCGTCCTCCAGAGCCCCCCTCGGGCTTGAGGCCTCACTCCCTAGAACTCACGGGACACCAGAAAGCTGACTTCCTGGCGGTCCAACGGAGACCGCAGGGCCCAAGGCCCACCCCCCACCCCCCCCACCCCCGCCCCAGAAATCACACTGGGAGTCTCCACTACCCAAGGCCCCAGCTAAACAAAGACACTCTTAGGAGGCAGGATAGTCCAAGGGCTTAGAGATGGCCACTTTTTGCTGTCTTTTTTCCTTGCGTGTGAGTTTTGGAAACCCCCACGCTGTTTTCCATAGCGGCCCTACCATTTTCCGTCACCACCAGTGAGGCGTGAGTGAGTGACTCGCCTGGTCCACGACCTCACCAGCAGTTGGATATCGTTCCCGTATTTTGTGGAAGGCATTCTGCCGTGTCCAGAGGCTATCTCACTCCAATTCTCATTTGCATCTGCAGGAGACGGCTCACATCTTTTCACATGCTTATTGGCCATTCATCCTTATCACCTCCTCTCCAGGTGAAAGAAATGTCGGCTCTGTCTTTTTGTCTATTTTGTATTTGGATTTCTATTGTTTTCCAGAGAACCGCTGCTGGGGGCCGGCCTGGTGGCGTAGTGGTTCAGTTTGCGTGCTCCGCTTCAGCAGCCCAGGGCTTGCGTGTTTGGATCCTGGGCCTGGGCCTACACACCGCTCATCAAACCACTCTGTGGCAGCACCCCACAGACAAAGTAGAGGAAGATGGGCACAGCTGTTAGCTCAGGGCCTATCTTCCTCGAGCGAAAAGAGGAAGCTTGGCAACAACAGCTGTTAGCTCGGGGCCACTCTTCCTCGCCAGAAAGAAAGAAAGACAGAAAGACAGAAAAGAAAACAAAGTATCCAGATACACGTGGAGTCTTTTCCTACTCTGTTCTGTTCCACCGGCATCTTGGTTCATCTTTATGTGAAGACTATCAGATTCTGATTCCTGTCCTTTTGTCACGAGACTGAATCACCTAAAGTGCCGCCGCTCTTTTGTTCCTTTCTAAGGATGTCTTCGCTATTCTTCACCTTCTAAATATTCATAGAGAGGATGGAATCTGCTAGTCCAATTCTACCACACACTTGGAACCACTGTTCCTTGCCTCCCCTAGGATTGTAGCTTTGCCCGTTTTCCTGTGGTTCTACCGAGTCTACGGTCTATCCGATTGAAAATGATGTTTTTCTTTTGAATTGTTCTTTCTGTCTTTCCCAAGTCTTCTTTTTGTCTCTAGTAATACTTTTTGCCTTCGATTCTACTTTGCAGCGAATGAACTTCTACCCGCTTTTTTGGGGGGTAGAGTTGACCTATTCTGCCTTTTCCCATATGTTTGACCCTCTGTCGTGTTCGTAGTTAGATCTACGTCTTCGAAAAGCTGTCCACATTTTATCTTTTTTTTTTTTTTGGTGAGGAAGACCAGCCCTGAGCTAACATCCATTGCTAATCCTCCTCTTTTTGCTGATGAAGACTGGCCCTGGGCTAACATCCGTGCCCATCTTCCTCTATTTTATATGGGACGCCGCCACAGCGTGGCTGACATGCAGTGCGTCGGTGGGCACCCGGGATGCGAACCGGTGAACCCTGGGCTGCCAAGCGCGGACGAAACCGCTACGCCACCGGGCGGCCCCTATGTCTACATTTTATCTTAATGAAAGCATTCAGTCCACTCTCAGTGGATGTCATTACGGATCTCTTTGAGGTTCGATCTTTGCTATGCCTTTTGTATGTGTTCATGTTTTTTCTTTCCTTTCTCCTTTTGAATTGGTGTCATGTGTCTAATGTTTCCTAGGTTAGTTTTGAAGTGATACACATTTTTCTATCATCTGAGTAGCTACCTTTCTTGAACAAAGTCTCATGTTCATTGGTCCTTATACCTTCTTGCCAGAGAGTGTCAGGATCCCGTTTACCTCCTGCTGACTTCTGACTTCTAAGTTGCTATTGTCGTGTGCTTGAATTAATGTGTGTGTGTGTGTGTGTGTGTGCATATATATATGTGTATAGAGATGTCTACGTATACATACATGTATATATATGTCTATATATGTATATGTATATACATGTGTGTATACACACACACACACACACACACACACACACACATATATATGTAAAACTTTGTTTATTTTCTTAAAGGCCTGTAACATCTTGTCACTTTATATGCATTCTTTATTTACTTGGAGCAGCCCACATATCTATGAATTTTGTGATTCTTAGTTTGTTTCTGCTTCTCCATCCTATTCTCTGGGATGCTTCCTTCTTCTTAAAAATAGTCTTCACTGTTATCCTTTTGGTTGGTATGTGAAGGATAAACCTCTGTGTTTGCTTTTACTATACATGTGTTCCTGTCCTCTTTTTCTCCAAAAGATATTTTTGCTTCATAAATAATTCTTGGGTTTGTCACTACACACTTTTAGCACACTAAAGCTGTCTTCCCGTTGTGACCCAGGTTCTATTTTTTCTGTTGAGAAATTAGGTACTACTTTAATTTTTTTCCTCTTTGATGAAATCCCTCTTTCTTTTCCTTTTACAACATCTTTCCTTCTCTCTCTCTCTCTCTCTCTCTCTCTCTCTCTCTCTCTCTCTCTCTCTCTCTCCCCCCGCCCCCTTCCTCCCTCCCTCCCTCTCCTTCTCTCTCTCTACTTTCTTTCTTCTACTTTTCACCCCCTCCTCACTGCTTTCAGGTGTTCTCCTTGTAGTTTTCTTTCTTATTTTTCAACTTTATTACAATCGCTGCAGGTGTGCCATTCTTTTTTTGGTCAACCTTGCAATCTACTGAGCCTGTCGAACCTGCGGAGCAGTCATTCATCAGTGTTAACGTTCCTAGTCATTTTCAATGCAAATATTGTTCCTGCCCACGCCTCTCTTTACCTTCTGTGATCCTAATTAAGTAAATGTTTGAAATTTTTACTGGATGCTCATGGCCTCTCTCTTTTCTTCACCGTTGTGCCTCTTGGGGCTTTGTTCTAGACTTCTTTTCTGGCATTGACCCTATTCACTAAGTTTTTAGCTCTTTCTGAGATGTGCAGTTTTGAGCAGATCCATTGAGTTCTTAATGCGATTTACGTTTAGATTTTAGAATTTTTGGCTTCATGTTTTAAAATTTGCTTTGTCATTTCCAAAGGTATGTTCCACTTCTCCGTCACAATGTTTAAACTTGGTTTTTCTTCCCGTGAGCCTAGTAAGCATAATTCTACAAAGCTAATGTCAGGAGATCAGCTGAGTTTGCTGAGAGAGAGCTGTGCTGCCAGGTGTCAGAGGACTCAATTAAAAAATAAAAACACAACCCAAAAATAAAAGGAGGAAGCCTTTAATTACTTACGGTGACTGTGTAAGCAAGAGGCTGACAGGAAAAAATGTCAACTCCTCCTATTTCATTTTCCCACATAGAGTGGCACACCGGTTGAGTGCCACGTGGGTCCACACAGAGTTTGGGGGGGAGTATCACCGTTCAGAGAGCCCCAAACGAAATGCCCCAGTTTTTTTCAGTAAACCCTGGAGTCTGGGAGAGGCTCGGGGGTGGGAAAGTGCCAAGTACCGAATCAGAGTAGGGAAGAGGGCCTTCAAGCTTTCCCCCTCTTCCCTCCAGAAGGCCACCTCAGCAGAGGTGCCTGAAGAAGACCTCCACCTGAGTACTAAAAGAAAGAGACGTAGTAATGCAGGTGCCTTCTCCCAGTGCTTGGGGCGGGGGGGGGCGTTCGCTTGGAATCTCCTTCATCCAATTTTAGGGACTGAGATTATTATCGGCCAACAGGATGTCTCAAAGTTGGGATGCAGACTGACTTCCTTTTTGTTCGCTTGACCCCTAACGTGTGGCTGTTCGGGATCCTACTCCTAATTTCTGGGAAGGAGCAAACCAAAGTGCCTGCCTCAGCGGGCTCCGGACTCAAACATTTTCTCCCCTAGATTTGTCGACCTGCCCACGTTGTAGGTTGGCCTCTCCTCGGTCTCTTCTAGATTTGCAAATGTCCATCAGGCAAAGGCAGTTGCAAAATGTCAGATTTGGCTCTGGATTTGTAGTCGATCAGAGCAAGAGAGAGAGACAGAGACAGAGACAGTGAGAGACAGAGAGAGCCCTCAGGTTGCACAGTTCCAGTCTGCACAAACTGCAACGACTATGGCATAGGTAAGTAATGCCAGGTCTGCAACAATGTGGTTCAAATTTCATTGACCAGAGTTTATAGACGATAACTGCATGAAGTAGAGAATTCACTGCTGCCTGTTCGGTCCGTACGTTGCTACGACTTAAATCACAAATCTGCAATGTCATCAGTGACCCACCCCTCCATGTCTTTCAAAGCCTATCAGTGATTGCTTGGTGTGTGTCTGTTGTCCAGGTCTCCCTCTCTCTCTCTCTGTCTCTCTGTCTCTCTCTCTCTCTCTCTCTCACACACACACACACACACAGACACACACTTACACACAGTGCAAAGCGTGTAGTTGTGCTTCTCCTTGTCTCCCTCCAAGAAAGAAGAACCCAAAGAGGGAATTGCCTGAGATGGATACAAGTACGACCAAAAAAAGAGGAAGAGGGGATGACGCTGGACGGGATTCGGAGGCAGCTGCGCATAGATAGGACAAGACTGCCTCCATGTGGGAGACTTGTAGACGTGCGACCAGAGGTCCTGAGTGCAGGCGAGCTTCTTCACATACACGAGGGCAGGCCGAAGACGTCCCGGGGGAGTGAGAGGGGTGAAAATGTCCACACTGAGGGCACTCTGGAAAAAGAATTGCAGATCTTATCTTTGGTAAGGAATGTCTACCCAGAGTCTATGGAGAAATCCTGAATCAGAAAGCAAACAGGAAAACGATCCCCAAACCCCGAGTTTCAAAAGACACTTGAACCAAGAAGGTACACAAATCATGTCTAAGCATGTAAAGATTGACTCCATGCGGTTGACCTTTAGGAAAGCGCCAAGGGCATGAACAGACGGAGACGCCACTACACGGCAGCCAGAATGGCTGACGTAGATCCCACCACCCGTACCCACTGTTCACAAAGCTGTGGGAGAACCGAAAGCTCCATGTGCTTTGGCGGGTGTGGAGCGGGGAAGGTACACTGGGTCCAAGCGCTCTGTCGCTCTCTCAAGGAAGGTTACGGATTGTTTTTGAAAGTGAAAGTGAGGTTAGGGTTAGGGTTAGGGTTCGGGTTCGGGTTAGGGTTAGGGTTCGGGTTTGGGTTAGGGGTTCGGGTTAGGGTTCGGGTTAGGGTTCTGGTTCAGGTTAGGGTTAGGTTTAGGGTTAGGTTTCGGGGTTGGGGTTGGGGTTCGGGTTAGGGTTCGGGTTAGGGTTCGGGGTTCGAGTTAGGGGTTAGGGTTAGGGTTAGGGTTCGGGTTAGGGGTTAGGGTTTGGTTAGGGTTAGGGTTCGGGTTCGGGTTCGGGTTCGGGTTAGGGTTCGGGTTCGGGTTAGGGTTAGGGTTAGGGTTCGGGTTCGGGTTCGGGTTAGGGGTCGGGTTAGTGTTGGGGTTCGGGGTTAGGGTTCGGGTT
>CM062925.1:128369812-128376457 GCA_031878705.1 Tapirus indicus
TAGGGTTAGGGTTAGGGTTAGGGTTAGGGTTAGGGTTAGGGTTAGGGTTAGGGTTAGGGTTAGGGTTAGGGTTAGGGTTAGGGTTAGGGTTAGGGTTAGGGTTAGGGTTAGGGTTAGGGTTAGGGTTAGGGTTAGGGTTAGGGTTAGGGTTAGGGTTAGGGTTAGGGTTAGGGTTAGGGTTAGGGTTAGGGTTAGGGTTAGGGTTAGGGTTAGGGTTAGGGTTAGGGTTAGGGTTAGGGTTAGGGTTAGGGTTAGGGTTAGGGTTAGGGTTAGGGTTAGGGTTAGGGTTAGGGTTAGGGTTAGGGTTAGGGTTAGGGTTAGGGTTAGGGTTAGGGTTAGGGTTAGGGTTAGGGTTAGGGTTAGGGTTAGGGTTAGGGTTAGGGTTAGGGTTAGGGTTAGGGTTAGGGTTAGGGTTAGGGTTAGGGTTAGGGTTAGGGTTAGGGTTAGGGTTAGGGTTAGGGTTAGGGTTAGGGTTAGGGTTAGGGTTAGGGTTAGGGTTAGGGTTAGGGTTAGGGTTAGGGTTAGGGTTAGGGTTAGGGTTAGGGTTAGGGTTAGGGTTAGGGTTAGGGTTAGGGTTAGGGTTAGGGTTAGGGTTAGGGTTAGGGTTAGGGTTAGGGTTAGGGTTAGGGTTAGGGTTAGGGTTAGGGTTAGGGTTAGGGTTAGGGTTAGGGTTAGGGTTAGGGTTAGGGTTAGGGTTAGGGTTAGGGTTAGGGTTAGGGTTAGGGTTAGGGTTAGGGTTAGGGTTAGGGTTAGGGTTAGGGTTAGGGTTAGGGTTAGGGTTAGGGTTAGGGTTAGGGTTAGGGTTAGGGTTAGGGTTAGGGTTAGGGTTAGGGTTAGGGTTAGGGTTAGGGTTAGGGTTAGGGTTAGGGTTAGGGTTAGGGTTAGGGTTAGGGTTAGGGTTAGGGTTAGGGTTAGGGTTAGGGTTAGGGTTAGGGTTAGGGTTAGGGTTAGGGTTAGGGTTAGGGTTAGGGTTAGGGTTAGGGTTAGGGTTAGGGTTAGGGTTAGGGTTAGGGTTAGGGTTAGGGTTAGGGTTAGGGTTAGGGTTAGGGTTAGGGTTAGGGTTAGGGTTAGGGTTAGGGTTAGGGTTAGGGTTAGGGTTAGGGTTAGGGTTAGGGTTAGGGTTAGGGTTAGGGTTAGGGTTAGGGTTAGGGTTAGGGTTAGGGTTAGGGTTAGGGTTAGGGTTAGGGTTAGGGTTAGGGTTAGGGTTAGGGTTAGGGTTAGGGTTAGGGTTAGGGTTAGGGTTAGGGTTAGGGTTAGGGTTAGGGTTAGGGTTAGGGTTAGGGTTAGGGTTAGGGTTAGGGTTAGGGTTAGGGTTAGGGTTAGGGTTAGGGTTAGGGTTAGGGTTAGGGTTAGGGTTAGGGTTAGGGTTAGGGTTAGGGTTAGGGTTAGGGTTAGGGTTAGGGTTAGGGTTAGGGTTAGGGTTAGGGTTAGGGTTAGGGTTAGGGTTAGGGTTAGGGTTAGGGTTAGGGTTAGGGTTAGGGTTAGGGTTAGGGTTAGGGTTAGGGTTAGGGTTAGGGTTAGGGTTAGGGTTAGGGTTAGGGTTAGGGTTAGGGTTAGGGTTAGGGTTAGGGTTAGGGTTAGGGTTAGGGTTAGGGTTAGGGTTAGGGTTAGGGTTAGGGTTAGGGTTAGGGTTAGGGTTAGGGTTAGGGTTAGGGTTAGGGTTAGGGTTAGGGTTAGGGTTAGGGTTAGGGTTAGGGTTAGGGTTAGGGTTAGGGTTAGGGTTAGGGTTAGGGTTAGGGTTAGGGTTAGGGTTAGGGTTAGGGTTAGGGTTAGGGTTAGGGTTAGGGTTAGGGTTAGGGTTAGGGTTAGGGTTAGGGTTAGGGTTAGGGTTAGGGTTAGGGTTAGGGTTAGGGTTAGGGTTAGGGTTAGGGTTAGGGTTAGGGTTAGGGTTAGGGTTAGGGTTAGGGTTAGGGTTAGGGTTAGGGTTAGGGTTAGGGTTAGGGTTAGGGTTAGGGTTAGGGTTAGGGTTAGGGTTAGGGTTAGGGTTAGGGTTAGGGTTAGGGTTAGGGTTAGGGTTAGGGTTAGGGTTAGGGTTAGGGTTAGGGTTAGGGTTAGGGTTAGGGTTAGGGTTAGGGTTAGGGTTAGGGTTAGGGTTAGGGTTAGGGTTAGGGTTAGGGTTAGGGTTAGGGTTAGGGTTAGGGTTAGGGTTAGGGTTAGGGTTAGGGTTAGGGTTAGGGTTAGGGTTAGGGTTAGGGTTAGGGTTAGGGTTAGGGTTAGGGTTAGGGTTAGGGTTAGGGTTAGGGTTAGGGTTAGGGTTAGGGTTAGGGTTAGGGTTAGGGTTAGGGTTAGGGTTAGGGTTAGGGTTAGGGTTAGGGTTAGGGTTAGGGTTAGGGTTAGGGTTAGGGTTAGGGTTAGGGTTAGGGTTAGGGTTAGGGTTAGGGTTAGGGTTAGGGTTAGGGTTAGGGTTAGGGTTAGGGTTAGGGTTAGGGTTAGGGTTAGGGTTAGGGTTAGGGTTAGGGTTAGGGTTAGGGTTAGGGTTAGGGTTAGGGTTAGGGTTAGGGTTAGGGTTAGGGTTAGGGTTAGGGTTAGGGTTAGGGTTAGGGTTAGGGTTAGGGTTAGGGTTAGGGTTAGGGTTAGGGTTAGGGTTAGGGTTAGGGTTAGGGTTAGGGTTAGGGTTAGGGTTAGGGTTAGGGTTAGGGTTAGGGTTAGGGTTAGGGTTAGGGTTAGGGTTAGGGTTAGGGTTAGGGTTAGGGTTAGGGTTAGGGTTAGGGTTAGGGTTAGGGTTAGGGTTAGGGTTAGGGTTAGGGTTAGGGTTAGGGTTAGGGTTAGGGTTAGGGTTAGGGTTAGGGTTAGGGTTAGGGTTAGGGTTAGGGTTAGGGTTAGGGTTAGGGTTAGGGTTAGGGTTAGGGTTAGGGTTAGGGTTAGGGTTAGGGTTAGGGTTAGGGTTAGGGTTAGGGTTAGGGTTAGGGTTAGGGTTAGGGTTAGGGTTAGGGTTAGGGTTAGGGTTAGGGTTAGGGTTAGGGTTAGGGTTAGGGTTAGGGTTAGGGTTAGGGTTAGGGTTAGGGTTAGGGTTAGGGTTAGGGTTAGGGTTAGGGTTAGGGTTAGGGTTAGGGTTAGGGTTAGGGTTAGGGTTAGGGTTAGGGTTAGGGTTAGGGTTAGGGTTAGGGTTAGGGTTAGGGTTAGGGTTAGGGTTAGGGTTAGGGTTAGGGTTAGGGTTAGGGTTAGGGTTAGGGTTAGGGTTAGGGTTAGGGTTAGGGTTAGGGTTAGGGTTAGGGTTAGGGTTAGGGTTAGGGTTAGGGTTAGGGTTAGGGTTAGGGTTAGGGTTAGGGTTAGGGTTAGGGTTAGGGTTAGGGTTAGGGTTAGGGTTAGGGTTAGGGTTAGGGTTAGGGTTAGGGTTAGGGTTAGGGTTAGGGTTAGGGTTAGGGTTAGGGTTAGGGTTAGGGTTAGGGTTAGGGTTAGGGTTAGGGTTAGGGTTAGGGTTAGGGTTAGGGTTAGGGTTAGGGTTAGGGTTAGGGTTAGGGTTAGGGTTAGGGTTAGGGTTAGGGTTAGGGTTAGGGTTAGGGTTAGGGTTAGGGTTAGGGTTAGGGTTAGGGTTAGGGTTAGGGTTAGGGTTAGGGTTAGGGTTAGGGTTAGGGTTAGGGTTAGGGTTAGGAGGGTTAGGGTTAGGGTTAGGGTTAGGGTTAGGGTTAGGGTTAGGGTTAGGGTTAGGGTTAGGGTTAGGGTTAGGGTTAGGGTTAGGGTTAGGGTTAGGGTTAGGGTTAGGGTTAGGGTTAGGGTTAGGGTTAGGGTTAGGGTTAGGGTTAGGGTTAGGGTTAGGGTTAGGGTTAGGGTTAGGGTTAGGGTTAGGGTTAGGGTTAGGGTTAGGGTTAGGGTTAGGGTTAGGGTTAGGGTTAGGGTTAGGGTTAGGGTTAGGGTTAGGGTTAGGGTTAGGGTTAGGGTTAGGGTTAGGGTTAGGGTTAGGGTTAGGGTTAGGGTTAGGGTTAGGGTTAGGGTTAGGGTTAGGGTTAGGGTTAGGGTTAGGGTTAGGGTTAGGGTTAGGGTTAGGGTTAGGGTTAGGGTTAGGGTTAGGGTTAGGGTTAGGGTTAGGGTTAGGGTTAGGGTTAGGGTTAGGGTTAGGGTTAGGGTTAGGGTTAGGGTTAGGGTTAGGGTTAGGGTTAGGGTTAGGGTTAGGGTTAGTAGGGTTAGGGTTAGGGTTAGGGTTAGGGTTAGGGTTAGGGTTAGGGTTAGGGTTAGGGTTAGGGTTAGGGTTAGGGTTAGGGTTAGGGTTAGGGTTAGGGTTAGGGTTAGGGTTAGGGTTAGGGTTAGGGTTAGGGTTAGGGTTAGGGTTAGGGTTAGGGTTAGGGTTAGGGTTAGGGTTAGGGTTAGGGTTAGGGTTAGGGTTAGGGTTAGGGTTAGGGTTAGGGTTAGGGTTAGGGTTAGGGTTAGGGTTAGGTTAGGGTTAGGGTTAGGGTTAGGGTTAGGGTTAGGGTTAGGGTTAGGGTTAGGGTTAGGGTTAGGGTTAGGGTTAGGGTAGGGTTAGGGTTAGGGTTAGGGTTAGGGTTAGGGTTAGGGTTAGGGTTAGGGTTAGGGTTAGGGTTAGGGTTAGGGTTAGGGTTAGGGTTAGGGTTAGGGTTAGGGTTAGGGTTAGGGTTAGGGTTAGGGTTAGGGTTAGGGTTAGGGTTAGGGTTAGGGTTAGGGTTAGGGTTAGGGTTAGGGTTAGGGTTAGGGTTAGGGTTAGGTGGGTTAGGGTTAGGGTTAGGGTTAGGGTTAGGGTTAGGGTTAGGGTTAGGGTTAGGGTTAGGGTTAGGGTTAGGGTTAGGGTTAGGGTTAGGGTTAGGGTTAGGGTTAGGGTTAGGGTTAGGGTTAGGGTTAGGGTTAGGGTTAGGGTTAGGGTTAGGGTTAGGGTTAGGGTTAGGGTTAGGGTTAGGGTTAGGGTTAGGGTTAGGGTTAGGGTTAGGGTTAGGGTTAGGGTTAGGGTTAGGGTTAGGGTTAGGGTTAGGGTTAGGGTTAGGGTTAGGGTTAGGGTTAGGGTTAGGGTTAGGGTTAGGGTTAGGGTTAGGGTTAGGGTTAGGGTTAGGGTTAGGGTTAGGGTTAGGGTTAGGGTTAGGGTTAGGGTTAGGGTTAGGGTTAGGGTTAGGGTTAGGGTTAGGGTTAGGGTTAGGGTTAGGGTTAGGGTTAGGGTTAGGGTTAGGGTTAGGGTTAGGGTTAGGGTTAGGGTTAGGGTTAGGGTTAGGGTTAGGGTTAGGGTTAGGGTTAGGGTTAGGGTTAGGGTTAGGGTTAGGGTTAGGGTTAGGGTTAGGGTTAGGGTTAGGGTTAGGGTTAGGGTTAGGGTTAGGGTTAGGGTTAGGGTTAGGGTTAGGGTTAGGGTTAGGGTTAGGGTTAGGGTTAGGGTTAGGGTTAGGGTTAGGGTTAGGGTTAGGGTTAGGGTTAGGGTTAGGGTTAGGGTTAGGGTTAGGGTTAGGGTTAGGGTTAGGGTTAGGGTTAGGGTTAGGGTTAGGGTTAGGGTTAGGGTTAGGGTTAGGGTTAGGGTTAGGGTTAGGGTTAGGGTTAGGGTTAGGGTTAGGGTTAGGGTTAGGGTTAGGGTTAGGGTTAGGGTTAGGGTTAGGGTTAGGGTTAGGGTTAGGGTTAGGGTTAGGGTTAGGGTTAGGGTTAGGGTTAGGGTTAGGGTTAGGGTTAGGGTTAGGGTTAGGGTTAGGGTTAGGGTTAGGGTTAGGGTTAGGGTTAGGGTTAGGGTTAGGGTTAGGGTTAGGGTTAGGGTTAGGGTTAGGGTTAGGGTTAGGGTTAGGGTTAGGGTTAGGGTTAGGGTTAGGGTTAGGGTTAGGGTTAGGGTTAGGGTTAGGGTTAGGGTTAGGGTTAGGGTTAGGGTTAGGGTTAGGGTTAGGGTTAGGGTTAGGGTTAGGGTTAGGGTTAGGGTTAGGGTTAGGGTTAGGGTTAGGGTTAGGGTTAGGGTTAGGGTTAGGGTTAGGGTTAGGGTTAGGGTTAGGGTTAGGGTTAGGGTTAGGGTTAGGGTTAGGGTTAGGGTTAGGGTTAGGGTTAGGGTTAGGGTTAGGGTTAGGTTAGGGTTAGGGTTAGGGTTAGGGTTAGGGTTAGGGTTAGGGTTAGGGTTAGGGTTAGGGTTAGGGTTAGGGTTTAGGGTTAGGGTTAGGGTTAGGGTTAGGGTTAGGGTTAGGGTTAGGGTTAGGGTTAGGGTTAGGGTTAGGGTTAGGGTTAGGGTTAGGGTTAGGGTTAGGGTTAGGGTTAGGGTTAGGGTTAGGGTTAGGGTTAGGGTTAGGGTTAGGGTTAGGGTTAGGGTTAGGGTTAGGGTTAGGGTTAGGGTTAGGGTTAGGGTTAGGGTTAGGGTTAGGGGTTAGGGTTAGGGTTAGGGTTAGGGTTAGGGTTAGGGTTAGGGTTAGGGTTAGGGTTAGGGTTAGGGGTTAGGGTTAGGGTTAGGGTTAGGGTTAGGGTTAGGGTTAGGGTTAGGGTTTAGGGTTAGGGTTAGGGTTAGGGTTAGGGTTAGGGTTAGGGTTAGGGTTAGGGTTAGGGTTAGGGTTAGGGTTAGGGTTAGGGTTAGGTTAGGGTTAGGGTTAGGGTTAGGGTTAGGGTTAGGGTTAGGGTTAGGGTTAGGGTTAGGGTTAGGGTTAGGGTTAGGGTTAGGGTTAGGGTTAGGGTTAGGGTTAGGGTTAGGGTTAGGGTTAGGGTTAGGGTTAGGGTTAGGGTTAGGGTTAGGGTTAGGGTTAGGGTTAGGGA
>CM062926.1:1815000-1922500 GCA_031878705.1 Tapirus indicus
GCAGGTCTGGGGAGGCCCTGAGAGTCTACACTCCTGAAATGTTCTCCAGGGATGCCAGTGCTGCTGGTCCTCGGACCACACTTTGAGTAGCAAGATTCTAAGAGATGTGCGTCCTTCGAGTTCTCCTGTTTGGCTTAAAAATCATGCCCCACTCTGTCTCAACATCTTCCTCACCTCAAAAGAAAGTCTCGCTAAGTCTAGGTTTGTGCCTTTTTAAAGTTGGCTATTGACAGCTATGTCTTTCTTTTTTAAAAAATAGCAAAACACCGAATTGCTCATAAACCTCACTCCAAACCAAAAACTTCAGATATTTTTGAAGCAGATTTTGCAAATGATGTAAAATCCGAGGATTTGCTTGCTGATAAGGAACTGTGGGCTCGACTTGAAGAACTAGAGAGACAAGAAGAATTGCTGGGTGAACTTGATAGGTACCTAATGACCAATTATCTTTCCAAGAGAATTTGTTTCTATACACATTTCCTTATTGATCTTTTCCCTCTTTAATAAAATAAAATGTGCTCATTGAAGAAAATACAGAAAAGCATAATATATTAAAATATCAATAATCCTACCACCCTAAAATAAATATTAATTCTCTAGAATATTTTCTTTTAGGGCTCTGTGTTCATGTACATGCCCGTACATGTGTATGTACAGAAATACTTAAAAATCAATATTCTTATTTTTTTGATTACAAGATTTCAGCCATATTTTATATAATAAAGTACTAAGGTATACCAGTTAACTTACAATAGTTATGGATGTTTTATATATTACATTTTAAGTGAAGTATTTTTATACTATAGTCAGGATAATGCTGTATGTTTGAATAACTTGTTAAAAAGAAAAATTTTCTTTGAATTTAAGTTTGTTACTATAAAATGTTCATCCCTGCTTTCTTTTGCAGACTTTTCTGTTTATTGAGCAGGCAGTTTGTAATCTGGGCAGGTAGTTAGTTATATATATGAGAAACTTTACCAAACTGCTGTTGGAAATACACACTAGCACTCACTTAGAATTGTTCGAGTGCTCAATGAAATCTCTTGTTGCAGAAGTTCTTATATTATTTTGCTTAAATGATGTAGCATATGCAGTAATTAGTTTCTCTGAAAATGACATGAAGCACAAAGGGTATTTGTTTTCCCACCATTTCACCTATAAATTCTTTGGTCTTTTTGATTAACTGATACTGTTTCATTTTTTAAGATTAGTTTTGAATCTTGTGATTTTCTTGCTCATGATTCTCTTTCTATTTTTGTATGATATTATTTTGGTTCTGTTGCATTTTTGGTTTTGTTATTTTTATAAGGTCCTCAAATCCTTGGTAGAATGAAGCATGAAAAATGTGTGTGTGTGTGTATAAATATAATTATATTCATGTGCATATATATAAATCCTTTATTTTTAAGAATTATGATAATACATGCTTGTAAAATATTCTGAGTATAGAAATAGATAGAAAATAAGAATGTGTTAATGTTCTGTGGCTTTAATTTTTGATCTTTAATTAGATACATACGCTATGAATTTCTTACAGATTTCTGATTCTATTATTTATATTGTATTTATATTGTATATGGCCAGTATCCTCCTTGCAAATGAAACAAAATCATCTACTATATTCTACTTACGTTTGAATAACTATAGCATACAGAATTAGCATAGGAACTTTTTTTTGTTAATTTATATCAAAATATTTTTATTAACCTAGAATTCTAGTTTAAAAATACCCTATTCAAAATCTTTTTACCCATTGAAATGAACAGAATGAGAATATGTAAAATTCTAGTGTGTTTGTTTGATCTTGTTAATTTTCTTTTTCGTCTTTACTAGTAAGCCTGATACTGTGATTGCAAATGGAGAAGATACAACGTCTTCTGAAGAGGAAAAGGAAGATCAGAACATAGATGTGACTGTGATGCATCAAGTAACAGACTCTGTTTCTCCCAGCAGTTGTTATGAGGATGTTACAAATTCAGAACTATTCAATGGTCAGATGGATAGTCAGTTGAACTGTTCAATGAGTGGTTCAAATTCTTATCACTGTAATGAAGATGATGATGATGATGGTGATGATGATGATGATGATGATGGTGATAATGAAAATGACCATGATGCTTTAGGGGTTGGAGATAATTCTGTACCAACAATATATTTTTCTCATACTGTCGAACCTAAGAGGGTTTGTATACTTTTCACTTTACTAATTTTGCATATAATTTCAGCATTAAACATCATCTCTGATATTCTTTAAAAGAACAGTATTAATGGTGATTAATATTGTTAGTAGTGCCAAACAGGAAAACCATCTTTTGCCTCTTGTTCATCTAAAAAGAAAAAAGAAAAGTCTAGATAGTTGACTTGTATTGGTCTATTGTTCTGTGAAGCCACAATAGAATTTGAGTTGTTTGGGGTCCAGAAGGGGATCAGATTTGAGTGGCAACTGCTGTAACTTGCTCTATCCTTCATTCAGAGAGTTTTCCTAAGAATTCTAGAGTTAATCATATTGTGGGCGTTTTGGTGTACTTAGGATGTTGAAAGTAACTGCGTTGCTTAAATTTTTAATCATACCAGGTTGTTGTGTTCTATGTGGGCATAAAATGAACAGGAGCGTCATGAGCAAAAAGGAAACATTTAGGAGGAAGTAAAAATTAGTTCCTTTTCTGACAAAGTAAATATAAACATCTGTGGGTAATCATGACTTTAGAATTTTGGCATTTTAGAGCTGGGGGTTACTGTAGAGATCTTCTAATACAGGATTTTTAAGCTTTTCTTTAGCATCAAAAGACTGTTTGTTCCCTCCATACTTAGTGTAGAATCCTGCTATTTAAAATAGATCAACCCAGGCCTGTTTGGCCTGTGGTTGAAGGAAGGATAGGCCACCTTAAACCCGTTCCCTTGCCCTCTCTCTGCTGTAAGGAGCCACCGGGAGTTCAGCTCTCTGATTTGCTTTCTCAAGGGAACTTAAGGCCTAGAAGGCCATAGACCTGGTTAGTAGTAACACAGGGGCTCTTTTGTCTCAGTTTAGTGCTCTTTTTACCACAGGTATCCCTGCAGGAACTGCCTGTATCGGAGTTAAGGATCTATGGTGTCAGTCTTAAGTGTCTGCAATTATGATTGAATGAAACATGTTTAGAACATATTTGATATTTCTTAAGTCATTCTTGCTGTAATATGAAGTGAAATAATTATATGGTTTTTTTTGTATTCTAATATTTCAGACCAAAGGGAGCATCTCGTGAATTCTTGGGAAAAAATTGACCCGTTAGCCAGAAAAAAAAAAAGTTTGTTTAGTGACTCTTTAGGCTTTAAATTTTTTCTTATTTTCATTTAGATAAAACAGGAAGAATAAATACTATTTGCAGGAATGTTATGGGGAAGAGCAGTCATTAATGTGGAAAGTGCAGTATAAATGCCAAGTAGGGATAGAATAGCATATTAATCCTGAAGAGGGTTGCTTTTTATTTTTTAGTTTGATTTCGAAAAATTAGAGGTATTTAAAAAATTGTAAATAGTTAAGCATTATCTAATATTGCTTCTATGACTTAAATTTTATGTTCTTATCAAGCATTTCTTTTAGTAAATTGTACTCTTTGTTTTGAAATGCATGATTTAAACCAAAAATTTATGTCAAAGTAGTGGGGTGATATGAAAGCTTATAATAAATCTAGCATTAAGTTTAAATGTATCTTGATTTCTATACAATAATAAAGTCACTGAAGACTAGAATTGGTCATTAAATAGGATGTAATTTAATGCTGTAAAAGTATGTTCAGGTAAGGACTTTTTAACCCTGTTTGATAGTGCACATCGTTTCAGTGTCAAAAAATTTAAACTGAATATTATTTCTTTAATTATAGAGTTTATTTGTTTTAGTTTGGGCCTTGATTTAATTTCTCAAAAGGATCATAATTGTTTGCTGTGAAATTTTTAGGTCCGAATAAATACTGGAAAAAATACCACTTTAAAATTCAGTGAAAAGAAAGAAGAAGCCAAACGTAAGCGGAAGAACAGCTCTGGCAGTGGTCCCTCCACCCACGAGCTACCTACGATCAAGACTCCTGCTGACATTTACAGGTGAGTGTGTTCACAGACAGCAGGGCGGCCTGCTGCTCCTGCCCCCTGTGTACAGCGGAGCGCTTGCGGGAAAGGTGGTCTGCAGCACAGAAGGCCCTCACTGGGAAGTGAGGTGTTCTGATGGGTCAGCTGAGTCTTTTCAAGGCTTTCGTGGGGGCTGCCGAGCCACCACAGCTTCCTAGTCCAGAGCAATTGTGATGCTGTATGATTTTTCCCTTTTCCCCTCTTTGCCAGTGCTTTTAAAACATTTCCAATCGATCTAGTCCAAAATGTTGTATGGCAGCTTTATAAATGGGAGTGTGTGTTTCTAGGGGCTGGGCAGCACTTTCCTAGCACAGCTGTGGTCATGCTTGGCGTGCAGTTCACCTTGTCACAGAATGGAAGTTAAGTCTTCCGTCCCAGGGTTTTGTTGTATTGTTTGTTGATAAAGCTGTCGTTTGAAAATACCTACTGTTTTCATGACCCATATTTGTAAATGGTGAAAATTGCTAAATGTCTTTTAAGCAGGTCTAAATTATTTGTAGAATTTTGGCAAATCAAGCTATTATCACACAGAACATACTTATAAATAAGGTGCTATATTTTATTAGACCAAAAAAATCATATTTTTTCAAAATAGTATAAAATGCATCATTTGAGGCTACAGAATTATTGTCATTGTAAAATTTTAGATATAAGTTTGAGTGAAACATTGCAGATTAGTTTCTAGAAAAGATTTTTTTAAATCATAAATTCGTCCTCAGTTTCTGAGTTACCTGAAGTGAGTGTGCATTTCTTGGATGTTGCAGGGTCTTTGTGGATGTAGTGAACGGAGAGTATGTCCCTCGTAAGTCGATCCTGAAGTCTCGTAGCAGAGAGAACAGCGTGTGCAGTGACACCAGTGAGAGCAGCGCGGCGGACTTCGACGACCGGCGGGCCGTTCTGAGGAGCACCAGCTGTGAGGAGGCCGCTTGTGGCGAGGCTGCTGAGAGCATTCCGGAAGAGGAACCAGAGTGTCGTCAGAAGAGACTTTTGCCCTCGTCAGGAACACCTGAGGTATGTGTGTGTCTTGAACTCCTTTATCGTGTAGTGTCTTTGGCCAGTTTCTGTGAGATAAAGACTGGTCGCTCCATTGCAAAGGGGCATATCCTTCGTTTTCCCTATTTCACTAGTTAAGTTTTGGAGTTGAAAAGATATTTCTTTAAAAGAGGCCCTCTTGTCCTTTTTTTAAAATTGCAGCTGCTATATCACCCAAGTATGGTCTATATAAATCATTAATTGTATTGTCCTTAAGTTATTTTATTTGATATAATTATTTATTGAAGTCAGTCAACTGCCTAATAGCATTGTTTATCTTGTAGCTTCTTTATACATATATTTAATCTCAAAGGTCGTAGAACCTAATTAATTCTAAGCTTGTAGTTTTTTGACAATAATTTATAAAAAATTAATAGTCACTAACAATCATAATGCAAGTATTATGATATTAAAATAGTTCAAATATTTTTTTTTGGTAAAATATTACCAGTCTTGAAGTTCTATTTCTGTGAAATAGGAATTTTTAAAATATCTTCTTTAGCATATGTATTACATTTTTGGCTAGAAAATCACTTAGCAGCTTATTTTAAATAAATTACCACTAGACCAGACTATAGTCATTTTATGATAGTTCAAGTGGCAGATTATACTTTTCGCTTTTAAATGCCTCGATTGAGTTAAAGAAAACATATATACCAAGTAGATAATTATCTAAAGTCCTTCTGTGTTTTAGCCTGTGCCAGTGAAATTTTTAACTTTATGTAAAAAGATATTTAAGGTAAATCTTTGGTTATATTTCTAGCATTTTGTACATATTACTTTTGTTCCAGTTAAACATGTGTTTGACCAAATTAAGTCCAGCAAACATCCAGTTGAAATGAAAGAATTATTTTTTGTGGAGCCTATGATTTCCATCATTGAATTAATTATATTAAATTTTGAGGCTGATGCTTATTTCCAGTACTATCAGCACTTTCATTTTTCAGTTTCCACTGATCTTTTAAATAAAATTGAGGCAAGATGCAATAAAATACTCAAATCATTGTGTAAATGAACACCACCTAAGAGATTCACCACTGCTGAAACTAAGCTATTGGCTAGCAGGCACCATAGCCACCATAGGATAGCTCATTAATCAGCTGGTGTTTGACACCTTAATAGCATTTTTTATTTTAATACGTTATTATTATTATTACTATTTTGGTGAGGAAGATGGTCCCTGAGCTAACATCTGTGCCTGTCTTCATCTACTTTGTATATGGGACGCTGCCACAGCATGGCTTGATGAGCGGTGCGTAGGTCTGCACCTGGGATCCGAACCTGTGAACCCCGGGCCACCGAAGCAGAGTGTGCAAGCTTAGTTTGCAGATGTTAGCTCATGGCCAATCTTCCTTACCAATAAAAAGACATATTTTAATGGTACTTGATTTTTCTGAACAGTTTATATTTTAATGTTATAGTTTTGTCTATTTTCTAAAAATCTTATGAATTCACTTTTAATGAAAAGAAATGTCTAATTGACAAATACAGGATAAAGATTTTGTGGGCATCTTATTTGCATTTTATTACCATAATCTGACTTTTGTCTTCTAGGCTTTTTCTGGAACTGTAATAGAAAAAGACTTTTTATCTCCCTCCTTAACACCACACCCAGCCATGGCTCATCCTGTGCTACCCACCATTCCAGAACGAAAAGAAGTTCTGTCAGAAGTATCAGAAGAAACTACAAAGAGGATTTCAAAGTTCAGAGCTGCCAGATTGCAGCAGAAAAACTAGAGCCTGCCTAGGCAAAGGGAGTTTACATCTTAAAACCTGGTTGTGCGTTTCTTTAGAATATATATAGCAAAATATGTTACATGTAGTTTGAAATAAGGCATCCTGAGTTAATTTGCAGCAAGTTCTCTTATTCTTATCAGTGATATTAAAAAAAGTCAAAGTAAATGTCTGAATACTTTCCTATTTAGCTGCTTGTGTTACTTCTCTGAATACTGTCAACACTCTTGTCGAAGTCTGCCGTATGATGCAGTGGGAGCATTTCGAAATATTTTTCAAAGAATACTGTTCATATGTATTGTTTTTGTGTTTCGAACTAAATACAAGCAGTTTTGTACCAGCTGTGATGTTGTGCGTACCATATGGACCATTTTAAAGAAACTTTTAAAATTTCAAATAGATTCAACAATTATATTACTTGCTTTAGCATTTTAAAGGCACTTTAAAAGGATCTACTTCTTGTAGGTTTTGCAGCTAGGTGGCTATTTACAAAACCTCTCCCCTTTGACTGTCATTCTGTAATCTGAAAGGCAGAAAGCTTACATGTACCCTATGGGGAAGTTTCTTTGATTGGAAGAATGGTATTTTGTAAAACATTTTTTTTCAAGTAAAAATTTTATGAAACTTGGTCTCTAAAATGTTGTGGACTTTATGATTCAGAATTGAATATAGAAATGTCTTTGATTCATATATTTGTTACATGCACCACACCATGGATCCTTGAATTCGTACAATTCTGTAGGCAATTTTCTCCCCTAGTGTGTGCAGTTTTAAGTGGCATTATATTTTGGGAGAGAGGGAAAGGTTGTCTAGATGCTAAAAAAAAAATAGATTTTTTAAAATAAGAAATATGTTTTAATCTTGCCAACATTTTCATTCTCTAAGGCTACCTTTCCTACTAGTGCATAATTGAAATAACATTACTTTTAGCAAAACTCCTTAAAATAAAGAGAAATTTATTCTGACATTGAAAATTACACTGCGAGTGTTAATCATTAGCTTGATGCATGCTGAAATGTAGCTTTTCAAAAGCGTTCTGCATTAGTACTAAAATAAGCCATCAATGCCAGTCCACCCTCTATTCATGGCTAAATATTTAAAGGTTTATTTATAGCTTCTTTAATGAATTCTTGCTTAAACAAAGTAAAATTATGTCCTAGAAAAGTACAAGCTATTTGTAACTAGAACAGCACAACTGTAAAAGTTTTATGAATATGTATTTTAATAATAAGGGGGTGAGCCTGAATCCCCACAAGTTAATGGATAATTCAGAAAAGAGGAGTGATTTCGAAACATCACCTAAAAATGAAGATTTGTTCTTTAGTAAATTTTCATCACTTGTGCATATATTTTTAGTTAAAGATGTTTTTTTCCTCTCAGCCCATCCCTCACAAAAAACCAAACCAAATCAAACCAAGAATCCGTTTACATACATATAAAGGAGCCCCCAACTCCAACTGCTGTTCAAGTGAGCCTTTCTATGCCAGATTTCCCCCAGAAACAGACTTTATTGTGAGACTATGGTCTTCTTTACAGAAGGTAGTGTCAGGAGTGCTGTCATTAAATAACTGTCCCTGTTCGTGGACTTATGTTGAGCCTCTTGTTTATGTGGTTTATGTTACTTCTTGCAAGTCGATGTTCCCTCACAGAACAAGGTGGTAGATTACCGTTCTCCTGTGTTCTGCTGAAGACCAAATGAGGTCGTCTTGCCCCATTTCATAGCTTCAGTCTTAAAACAGAGTTGCAAATTGCAACTCAACATTACAGCTTTATTTTTCATATTCAAGTTTAAATGGGATAAAATGAAGCTGGTCTTAAGTGTTCTCTTTTAAACCGTTGTAAAATAGAACAGCAGAGTGAGAATTTTTTTTAACTTTTTATTTTGAACTAATTTTTGACCCACAGAAAAATTGCAAAAATAGTACATAGTTCCCATATACACCTCATCCAGCTTTCCCTAATATCTTGTATAACTGTAATGCAGTTACTAAAACCAGGAGATTTGCATTGGTGGAATACTATTAACTAATCTACCACTCTTATTTGAATTTCACCAGCCTTTTCACTAGGTGTTCCTTTTCTGTTTCAGGATCCTACCTCACATTTGTTACTGCTCTTTAGTCTCCTCCAGTCTCTGACAGTTCCTTGATTTTTCCTTGTCTTTCATCACTTTGACATTTTTGAAGAGTACTAGTCAGGTATTTTGTAGGATAGTCCTCAGTTTGGGTTCATCTGATGTACTCATGATTAAAATGAGATTTTGCATTTTGGTAAGAATACCACAGAAATGCATCTTATCAAGAGGTTCATATCGGAGGTACATTCTAGGGTCATTTCAAGAGGTCAGTAATTCCTATATGTTAACCTTGATCACTTGGTTAAGATGGTGTCTCCTAGGTTCCTCCACTACAGAGTTACTGTCTTTTCCTCTGTAGTTAATAAGTATCTTGGAAGAAATACTTGGAGATGGTGCCAATACTTTTTTTCTCCTCAAACTTAAGCCAACTAATTTTTGCATTCTTTGGTGGTGGATCTTGTCTGCAACAAGTATTACTGTGGTGTTTGCGTAATGGTGACTTTCTGTTTTGCCCTTCTACATTTATTTCTTAGAATTCTTTTGTAATGAAAAACTGTGCCATTCCCTCTGCCCCCCGTTTATTAATTTATTTGATTATTTATATCAGTATGGACTCAGATGTTTATTCTGTGAGTTAAAATCCAGTTATTGCTTTGTTTGTTCAAATTGTTCTACCTTTGACCATTAGGAACTTCTTTGAGTTGGCTCCTGAATTCTTTCAACAAGTAGCCATCCTTTTTTGAACACTAAAGAAAGTGTTTTGACACCACAAAATATTACAGACTTATCTTGTATTTTTCCTGCCCCAGCCTTGGACTCATCAACCACTCCTCCAAGGAGCCCTTGTTCCTTTTATTGGAGAATGGAGTTTAACAGCCAACACCTCACGTAGGTGTGTGTATTGCCACTGGGCTGTCATTGTTTCTAGGCCTTTTCAGCAGGTGGAGCTAGGGAATTACGTGTACTAACCAAGGCATATATCTGTATTTACATGTTTGTTTATATATACTAAAAAACATGAGTTTATCCTGACACTTCTGATTCCAGTCTAACACAACGGGATTCGTTTATGTTCTTCTGTATTTGTGACTTCTTTCTCCAACAGTGAGAAACCTGGCTCTTATCTACAGTGTATTTACTTATTTTTTAGTACTAGATTTAGTACTAGACTTTATAGTACACATGAAGGTAGTTTCAGAGTACTAATCCTTACCCCCAGGAGAAACATATTTATTAACCATGACGCACTATTTATATTCAGTTCTTTTTTTTCTTTAGCCTTATAAGTATTAGTCAAGAAACTCTTTTCCAAGGTTATTTTTTTTCTTTCCCACCCCCTTCATTGTTGTTGTTAATCATTTGTAATACGGTTAGGTTCATTTGTTACTGTTTGTGTTCCAGTTTGGATTTTCTCCACATCCTGGTTGGTTTTAATGGTTTATTTGGGAGTACGTGAAGGGTATGTGAAACATTAATGTGATTCTGGGATTCACAGCCATGTAAAAAGATAAACACAGAAAAGTGTCACTCCCCCCTCCTTCCTGCAATCCCATTCCCATTCTCATCTTCTTTCTGTCACTTCCCCACCTACCCAGTGTAAGTAACCAATCTCTTTATTTTCTGGTTTAACCTCTTTGTATTTCTTTTGCACAAATAGAGACGTGTATTTTCTTATATTCCTTTCTTTCGTACATGAAGAATGACATGTAACTTCTCCATTGCACTTTAATTTTTTCCAATTAATAGTATGCCCTGGTAATTGCTCTATATCAGTTTATAGAGATCTTCCTCTTTTTTTTTTTTTTACAGAGATGTATAGTACTCACTTGTGTAGATGTAGCATAGTTTATTCAGCTGCTTTCCTATTTATGGGCATTTAGGTTTCTGATATTTTGCAATTATAAATAATGATGCAATGAATAACGAAAAATAAATGAATGTATTTTTGTATCGTTGGAGGCGTATCTTCAGGGTAGATACTTGGAGGTAGGATTGGTGGGCCATCTGCACAATTAATGTATAATTTCTTTTAAACACAGTGAAGTGTTTTTAAATGTATTTGTTGTTCTCTGATTGGGGACATGGCTTAATGCATACATTTGCATATCTACATTTCATTGATGATTCTTTGATAACTTGGGAACACTATAGTGTCCTAAAGGGACTTCAAAATCATTAAGGAATATTAAGTGTAGGGATTATGTTCATTTTGCTATACTTTGAGTTTTTTTTTTTTGGTCACGCACGTGAGAGCTTTCCATTCGTTGGAATATTTCCAAATTTACAAAATACGGATACTTCATTGTATTAGACTTATTTTTCTCCTCCATTAGAAACAGCTTTTCAAGGATGCTAATCTTTATCCATGTATTCTTTTGGTGAGTGACATATAGGATTTCAATTAAATGCCTGTTAAATGAATTCCTCAACTACAATAAATATTTATGGTTATATGTTTAATCCATTGGTCAATATTGGCAAGTTTTTACATTTTAAAATACTTTCTCTGTTATTTACATTTCATTTTAGGGGGACATCTTTAGAATAAGTTTTTCAATTCCCTTAAATAACCAATGAGTCATAAAGAATTAAATAATATTTTTGAGCACCTGCTATATGTCAAGCATTTTCTGTGTACATTATATGGATTATTTCATTTAACCCTCACAGCAACCCAGTGAGGTAGGTACTATTTTTTTATCCTCTTCCCCCTCTCCCCCATTTTAGAGATGAGGAAACTAACTCAGAAAGAGATTAAGCAGCATTTTGAGCCACACAGCTACAGGCATGCCTTGTTTTATTGTGCTTCGCTTTATTGTGCTTTGCAGACGCTGCGTTTTTTACAAGACCCTCCATCAGCAAAAAGATTACGACTTACTGAAGGCTCAGATGATGGTTAGCATTTTTTAGCAATAAGATATTTTTTAATTAAGGTATGTACCTTGCTTTTTGAGACAATGCACACTTAATAGACTACGGTATAGTATCAACATAACTTTTATATGCACTGGGAAACCAAAAAATTTGTATGACTTGCCTATTGCGACACTCTCTGTATTGCGGTGGTCTGGAACCGAACCTGCGCTATCTCTGCGGAATGCCCGCCTTAAGTGGTAGAGTTAGAGCTTAACCCAGGCAGCCTTGCTCCAGAATCACCACTCTTAAACACATTTTTTTGACTTTTAAATTGTTTGCCCTCTAAACAAGAGCACATAGCCAGTAAGGAAATGAGTGCTCCATATAATATCTTTATAATCTCACGTATTCATAATGAGGTAACCTTTTAAAAAATCTGAATTGGAAACCTGCTTTGTTTCTTAAACTTCACACATTAAGAGAATTCGTTTTGACATGGTGGAATGGAGGTGGAGTTTCAATGATACTGTTTGGCCGTATGCGTAAAAGAAAGGAATGTGCAGATGGAGAAGAGGAAAAGTAAGAGAAGTAACCAGGGTAACGGTGTTTCATTGAAAAACTACCCATTTTTTATGTGAATTTAGGCATTATGTGCATTTAAGTATGGAATTGATATGTTCATAATCCAGTGGCCTCACAGTGACCCTCTTTATCCCTAATGATGTTTTTTTGCCTTGAAGTATTTTGTATAACTAATATAGCTAGTGAAGTATTTTCCTAGTGTAGCAATTTCCATCGTGTGTGTGTGTGTGTGTGTGATCTTTCTGTTTTGTCTTTGTGTATGCATACATGTACATAATAGTAATATTATTATATTGTTACTGTAAACAGTTTTTAAACTACTCTGACAATGTCCTATAACTGTCAGGTTTAGTTTATTATGATTACTCTTATTGGGACTTTACTATTTTGGGCACTCTATTTACCCTGCTTCTTTATTGCCTCCCCTGCCCCCATACTACTGTTTAGATTAAGTGCTTTTTGTTTTCCTGTTCTCTCCGTTGACTTGGAAATTATATGCTTGCTATATTTTAATTTTTTTGACACTTTCCTATAAAAATGTGCACTTGATTATAACTGCTGTCTTCCTCGCGTATTGTGATCATGTTAGTGTTTGCAGGGCTTTGGTTCCTTTTTCTCTAACGGCTCTGTTGAGGTGTAATTGATCTGTTTCTGAGTGTGCAACATGAGGGCTCTAGGAGGTTTCCGGTTGTGCCACTATCACTACAACCTAGTTTTAGAACGGGTTTTTCCATCACACTAAAAAGATCCCTCGTGCCCATTTACAGGCAGTTCCCATTCCTATCCCCAGCCTCAGGCAACCATTAGTTTGCTGTCTGTATATAGATTTTCCTTTTCTGCACAATTGATAGAAATGGAATCTTTTGCATCTGTCTTTCAATTAGCATAAGGCTTTTGAGGTTCATCCATGTTGTATTATGCATCAGTAGTTGCTCCTTCTTACTGCTGCGTAGTATTCCATTGTATGGATGTACCACGTTTTGTTTGTTCATTCACTAGGTGACAGACATTTAGATTGTCCAGTTGTGGGGCTATTGTAAAAAATGCTGCTGTGAACATTCGTATGCAAAGATACCTAGAAGTGAAATTGCTGCGTCAGATGGTGAATTTAGGTTTAACTTTTTTGTGTGTGTATGGGAGGAAGACTAGCCCTGAGCTAACATCCGTCGCCAATCCTCCTCTTTTTGCTGAGGAAGACTGGCCCTGGGCTAACATCCGTGCCCATCTTCCTCCACTTTATATGGGATGCCGCCACAGCATGGTTTGACAAGCGGTGCGTTGGTCCGTGCCCGGGATCCGAACCCGTGAAACCCTGGGCCACCGAAGCAGAACGCATGAAGTTAACCACTACGCCACTGGGCCGGCCCCAGGTTTAACTTTTTAAGAGATTGCACAGTTTCCCAAAGTGGACGTATAATTTTTTACATTCTCACCAGCAGTGTATGAGGTTTCCAGATTCTCCGCATCCTTGGTCACACTGTTATCAAGCGTTATCTCATTGTTTTAATTTTGCATTTCTCTAATGACTAATCATGTTGAATATTTTTTCATGTATTATTAGCTATGTGTATATCTTTGAAATGTCTTCAAATTAGCTGGGTTGTTTTTCTTGTTGAGTTATAAGTGTTCTTTACATATTCTAAATACAAGTCCTTTAGTGGATGTATGATTTGCAAATATTCTAAGTCTGTGGCTTGTCTTTGATTTTTAAAATGGTGTCTTTTGAGGCACAAAGTCTAGTTTTGATGAAGTCCAACTGGATATTTTTTTTTCTTTTATGGATTGTGCTGTTTGGTGTTTTACCTAAGATCTCTTTGCCTAACCCAGAGTCACAAGGATTTTTCTCCTGTGTTTTCTTCTAATAGTCTTAGCTCTTAGAGTTAGGGCTACGATCCATTTTGAGTTAATTTTTGTGCATGGTGTGATGCAAGTGTTTAAATTCAATTGGATATCCGGTTGTCCCAGAACCATTTGTTGAAAAGATTGTCCTTTTTACAATGAATTATTTTGGTACCTTTTTTGAAAATTGGTTGATTATAAATGTAAAGTGGTTTGTTTCTTTGTGTACTTCCAACTGTGTTCATCTGTTTGTCTATCCTTGTATCAGTACCAAATGGTCTTGATGTACTGTGGCTTTATGAGAAACTTTCTAATCGGGAACATTTAAGACCTCTAGCTTTGTTCTTTTTCAAAATGTTTTTGGCTATTCAGGATCCTTTGCATTTCCATGTAAATTTTAGGATCATCTTATCTACTTCTGCAAAAACGCCTGTTGGGATTTTTATGGGGATTGTGTTGAATCTGTAGATGAATTTGGGGAAAATTGCCATGTTAATATTGAGTCTTCTAATCCAGGAACATAGACGTCTTCTTCATTTGTTTGGATCCTCATTAATTTTCTCAGCAACGTCTTGTAGTTTTCAGTGTACAATCCTTATACTTCTTTTGTTAAATTTATTCCTAAGTATTTTATTATCTTTGATGCTGTTGTGAATGGAACTGTTTCCTTAATGTAATTTTCTAATTGTTCATTGCTAGTATGTTGAAATACAATTGACTTTTCTCTGTTGTCTTTGTATCCTGCCACTTTCCTGTACTCAATTATTAATTTTTGTCACAGGAGGTGGGGGGGTGGAAGAGTATTCCTTAGGATTTGCTACATTCAGGATCACGTTATTTGTGAATAAAGAGTGTTTTACTTCTTTCTTTCCAATCTGGATTCCTTTTCTTTTTCTTAACTGACTGCACTAGGTAGAATCTCTAGTACAGTATTGAGTGGAAATGGTAAGAATGGACATCCTTGCCTTCTTTCTGATCTTAGGGAGAAGATATTCAGTCTTTCACCATGAAGTATGATGTTGGCTATAGGTTTTTCTTAGATACTTTTTATTAGGTTGAGGAAATCTCCTTTTATTCCTGCTTTGTTGGGGTTTTCTGTCATGAAGGAAGCTGGATTTTGTCAAATGTTTTTTCTGCATCTATTGAGATAATCTTGTGTTTTTGTCTTTTATTAATATGGTGTATGACATTAATTGATTTTCTGGTATTAAGCCAACCCTGCATTTCTGGGATAAATCCCAGTTTGTATAATTCTTTTTAGGTGTTGTTATTTTATCCTTTTGTTGTGTGCTGTATAATCCTATGTTGTGTATAGTCTGTTTTATATGTTATTAAATTTGGTTTGCTGATATATTGTGGGGAGATATCTGTGTGTATAATCATGAAGGATATTGGTCTGTAGTGCTCTATTCTTGCAATGCTTTTTCTGGTTTTTATATCAAAATAATACTGGACTCATAGGATAAGATAGGAAGTGTTATTTGCTCCTCTGAATAACTTTGTGGAGGATTGGTATTTCTTCTTGAAATGTTTGATAGAATTTACCAGTGACATCATCTGGGTCTGGGCTTTTCTTTGTGGGAAGATTTGTAATTACTATTCAGTTTCTTTACTTGTTATAAGTCCATTTAGATTTTATATTTCTTCTTGAGCTCATTTTGGTAATTCTGGCTTTTAAGAATTTGTCCATTTCATATAAGTTGTCTCATTTGTTGGCATAAAGTTGTTCATAGTTTTCTCTTATAATCCATTTAATTTCTGTAGGATTGGTAATGATGTCCCCACTTTCATTTCTGATTTTTCTAATTTTGGTCTTCTTTCTTAATTTTTTGGTCAGTCTAGCTAAAAGTCTGTCAATTTTGTTGATCTTTTCAAAGAGACTTTTTTATTTTATTGATTTTTCTTATTTTCTGTTTTATTGATTTCTACTCCAATATTTATTATTTCATTCTCTCTCCTTGCTTTGGGCTTAGTTTGGTCTCCCTTTTATGTTTTTTTAAGGTATTAGCTTAAGGTATTGATTTGAGACCATTCTCTTCTAATATAGGCATTTATAAATTAACCTCTAAGCACTGCTTTAGCTGCATCCAGAGAATTTTGATCTGTTATTTTCATTTTCCTTTAGTTCAAAGGATTTTCTAATATCTCTTGAGATGTCTTGTTTGATCCATCAATTATTAAAATATATAGTTTGATTTCTAAATATTTGAGGATTTCCCAAGTTTCTTTCTGTTATTGATCTCTACTTTAAATCTGTTGTGTCTGAAAACATACTTAGTATGTCTTTAATCTTTTAAATTCATTAAGACTTTTTTTATGGGTAGCGCATGTTCTCTCCTGTGTGTTTGAGAAGCATGTGTATTCTCGTTGTTGGATGGAGTATTCTCTGCATACCAAGTTCGTTGATATTGCTGTCATCTTTATCCTTGCTGATTTTCTATCTGCTTGTTCCATCCTATATTAAGAGTGGTGTATTGAGGTCTCGAACTGCTATTGTTGAGCTGTCCTATCTTAGATTTTTGGTAGTTTTTGCTCCATGTATTTTTTGGCTCTCGTTAGATGTATATATGTTTGTCATTGATATATCTTCCTGAGTAATTGATATTGTTAGTATTACACAATGCCCCTCTTTTTCTCAGTACATTTTTATGTTAAAGTTGATGGCTGTCTTGTCTGATACTATTAGCATCACTCCAGCTCTATTATAATTGCATTTACGTAGTGTTCTTTTTAGTTCCAACTTATTTGTGGGTTTTTTTGTTTGTTTAAAATTTTTTTTTATTGATATCTTAATAGTTTATAACACTGTGGGGTTTTAGTTGTACATTATTGTTTGTCTGTCACCATGTGGATGTATCCCTTCACCCCTTGTGCCCACCCCCCACCCCCCTTCCCCTTGGTAACCACCAATCAGTTCTCTCTGTCCGTGTGTTCATTTATATTCCATATATGAGTGAGTTCATGCAGTGTCTGTCCTTCTCTCTCTGGCTTATTTCACTTAACATGATACCCTCTAGTTCCATCCATGTTGTTGCAAATGAGACAATTCTGTCTTTTCTTATGGCTGAGTAGTATTCCATTGTATGTATATACCACATCTTCTTTAACCAATCATCAGTCGAGGGACACTTGGGTTGCTTCCACTGCCAACTTATTTGTGTTTTTGAATTTAGCGTTTGTGTCTTGTACATAGCTATAGTTGAATCTTGTTTTTTAAAATTCCATTCTGACAGTCTGCCTTTTGATTGGAGTGTTTATTAATTCATGTAATTGTCAATACGGTTCATTTACATCTGCAGTTGTGCTGTTTGTCTTTACCATGTCTCCTGTCTTTTTTGTTCCTCTATTTCTCCTTGATTGCCTTCTTGGTGTTAAATAGTTTCTAGTGTAGTCTTTTAATCCCTTTGATTTTTTTTTAAACTATGTATTTCTTAGTGATTGCTCTCGAAGTTACAGTATGCATGTTAACATCACAATCTAGTGGATTTGAGTCTGAATTGAAAAGTGCGATAACTGAAATGAAGAATCAGTGAACTCAAAGATAAATCAATAGGAATGATACGGTCTGAAGGACAGGCTCCTTCTGGGGCTCCTGTTATGCGTATGTTGATGTGATTGGTTATATCCCAGTTCAGCCAGTTCTCAAATATGTTGTTGTTGAGTCCTTCTGTTGAATTTTTCACTTTAGTTACTGTCCTTTTCAACTTCTGAATTTCCATTTGGTTCTCTTTTCTAATTTCAGTCTCTTTATTGGTGTTCTCTATTCGGTCAGTCATTGTTTTCATGCTTTGGTTAAGCATGATTTCCTTTAGTTTTTTGAACATGTTTATAATGACTGCTTTGAAGTCTTTGTTCACTAAGTTCAACATTTGGGACCCCTCCAAAATAGTTTCTATTTAGTGTTTTTCTCCCCCAAGTGTATGGGCCATAATTCCCTGTTTAAAACTGGAAATTTCAAATAATACATTGTAATAACTCTGGATTCTGATGCCCTCCTGTCTGTGGTTGTTGCTGCTTTTTTTTTTTTTTAATTCTTGTTTTTGTTTTTAAGCCTAGCTTCTTATGGATCACCCTTGGGTCATTATATCTCAGTGGCCAGCCAGTGATTGGTCAGAGGTTATACTTAAACATCTTGAGCCAGTAAAGCTTCCACTGTCAGTGCACCTGTGTGTGGTTTGGAACATGCATTCAAAATTCATTCAGTTTACGAGTCTTCTCCAGCTTTTTTTTTTTTACTTCATTTGGATTTGGTCGTGTGTGTGTGTGTACAGCCCCCCAGATGTGTAGATAGCTAGAGCCTTCTTAGGTCTCTCATCAGCGTGTATGTAGATATCTAACATGCCCACAACCTTCTGAAATGTGAGCTTATCAAAGCCCATGGTTGTCTCACCCCCTAGATCTTCCTGTGAAATTTCCAGCCAGTCTGCTGGTCTGTTGATTGGCCCTCGTGTTGCAACCTCAGGTCAGCTGTGATATGGGCCTTTCCCAATTGTTTTGACAAAGCCCCTGGGCACTGGGATTTTCTACATTGCTCCAAATCTAATCAGCCTCCTCCTGCATCAGTGCGTCTGGTTTTCACAAATTGTCCCACCCTCTTAGAACAATTGCTCTGAAGGAGCTGGGGTGAAGGAAAGTGGCTAAAATGCCACATGATCCCATCCTTCTTACCCAAGATTCAGTAGTTGTCTTGAATACGCACTTCTCAATTTGTTTTATGCCTTTGCTCAATTTCCAGAGTCCTGAAATAGTTGTTTTTGACAATTTTGTCTAATTTTATCTTTGCTTTTTGGGGGAAATATTAGCAAAGGTCCTCACTTGCTATTCCTTTCAGTTATCTTTTAAAGAATTTTTTTTTAATGTGTAAAATCTTTAATGTCTACTCATGAATTTACCATTTCTGGTGCTCTTCATTCCTTTCTGTACATTCAAGTTTCCATCTAATTTTATTTTCCTCCAGCCTGTAGAACTTCCTTTAACAGTTCTTTTAGTGCGGGAGTGATGGACCAAGTTCTGTCAATTTTTGTCTGAAAAAGTGTTATTTTGCCTTCATTTTTGAAAGATACTTTTGCTGGGTATAGAATCCTAGGTTGATAGGTTCTTTTCCTTTAGCATTTTGAAGGTGTTTTCTGTAGTCTGTTGCATTTTTATGATGCTGTCTTGTCTTTGTTCCTCTGTATGTGATGTATCTTTTTTCCTCTGGCAATTTAATTATGATGTGCTTGGTATGATTTTCTTTGTGTTTAGTCCTGTTGGGGTTTGTTGAGCATCTTGGATCTGTGGATTTAGAGTTTTCATCGAATTTGAAAATATTTTGGCCATCACTTCTTAAAAATTGTTTGGCCCCACCTCTCTCGCTACTCTTTTTGGAACACCAATTACATTTATATTATGCAGCTTTTATTGTCCTGTAAGTTCAGTGCGGCTCTGTTCATTTTTGTTCAGTGCTTTTTTCTCTGTGTGTTTCATTTTAGGTAGTTTTTGTTGACATATCTTCAAGTTCACTGATTTTTTTTTCCCCTGCATTGTCTTATTTGCTTTTGATCACATCCAGTAACTTTTTTGCTTCAGATATTGTGTTGGTTTTACCTCTAGAATTTTCATTTGGTTCTTTGTTTTAATGTAAAAATCTTTCATTTTACTCTCCATCATGTTAATGATTTCCTTTAAATCATTGAGCATATTTGTATTGGCTGTTTTAAAGTCCTTATCTGCTAATTCTGACATTTCTATCATTTCTTTGTCATGTCTGCAGTTCTACTGACTGATTTTTCTCCTGATTATGGGTCACAATTTGCTGCTTATTCTCATGTTTAATAATATTTTATTTGATGCCAGAATTTTTTTAATTGATCTTTTTATTTTGGATTAAATCTAGATTTACAGAAAAGTTTCAAAGATAATTTGGAGAGTTCTCATACACACCTCACCCAATTTCAGTATCCCCTAATGTTAACATGCTAGATTACCAAGGTACATTTGTAAAAACTAAGAAATTAGCACAACACAATACTATTAACTGAACTACAGACTTGATTTGAATTTCACCAGTTCTTCCACTCATGTCATTTTCCTTTTCCAGGATCCATTCCAGATATCACACTGTGGTTAGTGGTTATGTCTCCTTACTCTCATCCTATCCGTGACAATTTCTCAGTGTCTTGTTTTTCATGACCTTGATACTTTTGGGGAGTGTTGGCCGGGTGATTTTATAGACTGTCCCTCAGTTTGGGCTTGTCCAGTGTTTTCTGATGACTGGCCTGGGGTTATGAGTTTGGAGAATCTGATGAGGTGAGGCGCCTTTCTCTTCATGTCACATCAGCGAGTTAGTCTGATCACTTCATCAAGTTGATTGGCTTCTCCGCTATGAGACCTGTCTTGTTTTGCTTGAATTCCTTCTCATGCTGTGGTCCAAAAAAACGTCTCGAGAGAGAAAGCCGGGGTGATTATAGGATTTGCCTCGTTTGTTTCCTCTTGTTCAGGTGTCTCAGTCTTGTACTGCCTGTTCTAGTGTCTGAAAACACTTGTATCATGTATTTTGTGCAGTTTCCCCACTGTTTATGGCAGAAGGGCAAGTTCTGTAGCAGTTTACTCCTTCAAGACTAGAATCCAAAGTCCTTGGCAGGACCCCTTTATGTTAGGTTCAGTAAGTTTCTCAGTAAACTTCATGGCTTACAGTTCCTCAGATCTCCACCCATGTGGGGGCCAGTTTATGGTTACACATTCCCAGGGGAGACTCCACCCCAAGTTGCCCCACCTAGAGCTCAGGCAGAGAGAAACAAGTTTCCTTTTGATAGTGGGAAATTTTCTCCTAGAGAAACAAGTTTCCTTTTGATAGTGGGAAATTTTCTCCTAGTCTACTTTTTTACTCTGGCTGCAGCCCTTCATGGGTCAAGTCTTAGTTTTAACTCACTCCTCCATTGAACCCAAGGACTTGCCACCTATTTCCTGAGCTTTTAAAACATAAACCTCTTGGTTCCCTCCCAGGACAGCCCTAACCTGATGCTAATGGTTTTAGCTTTTTCTTTTTTCTTTCCCTTTTTTTAGCCACTGGTGATTTGTTGGTTTCATGCAAACTAGTTTCTATATTTGAGAAGCTATTTGTCATATTTTATCTGGCGTTTCTAGAGATTTTATAGCAGGGAGATGGACAGAGTATATTGTCTGTAGTAGTCTTGAGCATTTTCTCTGTGTAAAGGACTGTTCTGAGCCCTAGAGAAGGTGATACAATGCCTTCAAGTGGTTTATCTTACTTTGGAAGGCAGGTCAAGTGTCTGAGTCAAAGGAGAATACCAGAAGATTGCTGTAAGAGATGTGCAATGAAGGTTCAAACTTGGAATCATATGTCCTTTCTGAGGAATGGGAATTGGCAGCTGCTTCATGTCACAGGAGGTACTCTCGCTAGGACAGGGATCTGTAGGATTTATAGGATGGAAAGGATCTTAGTATTCTTATTGGGGACATAGCTTATAAAATTAGAACCCTCACAGGGGTTTTATTTATGCTATGTTCAAGTTATAAGAACTCTAAGTCTATTAATCAGTACATATGTATTTTTGGAGGCTAAAAATATTTTCTTGGGATCCAAGATTTTTTGCCAGTATACATTTGGGGTCTTGGAGGCTAAATTGAAGGTAAGAGTGGAATGATTGGTGATGAATCCTGTTTGCAAGGGGGGAATGGTTCAATCTAGTGAAAATTAGAGTGAAAACAAAATTGTTGTGCTTTGGAGCAGGCTTTGATATTCTAAGATATTAAGCAGTGTGTAGGCTAGATCCACCTGTGGTCACAAGGAGTGGAAAAGAGTGAGTCTAATTTTCTACAGTTATTGGAGATTCCTCAAGGCGTACTCGTTAGGAGCTAACAGAGGTTAGGAGGAGCACTCAGATCCTCTTCAGAAAAGTGAAGTTTGCAAATACTTGTTGAAACTTAAATGTGTTTTAAAATGTGAAGCCTAGTAAGACCCCGTCGGCTCTCCACAGGCGTGGCTCCCGCGCTCTGCACCCTGGTATCTTCACACGCACACCTGTGTCATCTGTGTGCGTGTTGCATGTTCCAGATCTGACCTCGAGCAACTCCCTCAATAAGAGATTGGCTCTCAAAGCCTGTGTCAATGTCAGAACTATGCAAAAATCTCTGAGGAATTAGGAAAATTTTCTGGAAATTTGTTGATTTCTGAAAAGCAAGGAGATAAGTAGTCAATAACCATACTTAGAATTGATTAAAGAGAAGAAAACACACACAAAAAATCTATTAATTTTAAGACTGTAAAATATTTTTGGAAAATTATGTTTTATGTTACAATGTAATAACTAACTACGGCCTGGGATGGGAAATTCCGTGATGTTTACTATCACACATACTAGGAAACATTCGCTCATGTCACTGAATCTTAGGAACACTGAAGGGTTTGAGGGTTCTGAGGGTTGAGCATAGGCCACCCCATAGAAAAACTCTGTTTCACTATTATTACTCTTCACATCCTACGTCTTTGTGATGTTTCACCTAGCTTCAGCAACCTTTGGGGCTATTTGTCCTTTTTCTTCTGAACTCTTAAACTGAAAGAACCCTCTCAACTTTGAAATGTGCTGTCCAGAGAGAACTAGTGAGTCGTAGCCTGAATGCACGGTGGCCGTGGACTAGAGCTGGTCGGCTTCAGTGGACATGCCCATCCTCATGGGTGGGATGGGGCCGTGGACGCTGTCAGTCAGCTGATGCCTTCTCAGTAACCAGTGTTTGACTCATTACCCGTGCAGCATTCTCTTGCTCTGGAAATTGAAAATGGCAGATTTCTGCATCCTAATAGTGGCAAATGCAGCTGTTTTTGTTGTTCATTTTAGCAAAGTAACGATTTCTGCAAAAAGATGAACTAGGATTAAAAGAAATCAGATGTGTGTATTTGGTATGCAATATTTTTGTATTACGAATAGCTACATTCTAACCCACATTAACCCCATGATATGTGAATTTTGCCAACTCCTGCTGTGTCTTTTAAATCAAATCCAGTAAATCACTATGAATGTTCTAATTTCTAAACAAACTAGTCTTCCAGTAGAAGTACTTTAACACTGTACTGCAAATTAGACAACCTAAGATAAATGGACCATCTTTGTTAATTATGTAGTTTAATTGATCAAAACTACCAGATAGGATTTTATTTATAGCAATTTTGCTTAGTATCAAATTCTGTACTGTTAAATAGCTTGTGGGTCGTGTGTTTGGGTCATTAAGATATATGCTGTTATTTAGCTTCTGTTAACCTTATTAAGTACCTTTTTTTGTCTAGTTCATGTCACAATATGAAATTGCTTTAATTGAGATGACCAGCTCCCGTTAGATTGTTCAGCCCCCACCGTATCCACGAACACAGAGCACTTCTCAGCTTTGCTCTATTGATCGAGCAGCAATTTACTTGAACTATATTCAGAACCTGGTGGAGGGAGATGGGAGAAGATTTCTCTAAATGTTCTTTTTGCTGGTGGTTTTTCTCTCTGGCAGACCCCACTGTTTGCATGTAACTAATTTTGCACGCCAGTAGATAGCAGTGGTGAGCAGAGGCACCGACAGAAAGCTGCCAGTCAGCGGTTATAAATTATTATTCATTTCTGTTATAGGTGGGGTGTGCAGTCAGTTACAGTAATAATTACCAGGACTAGAGGGTTTCCTAGGCAACCAATTTCCCCCCTCATTCATGCTGTTGCTGAGAGAGTGCCTGTAAAGCATGACATTGCTGTATTCTGAGGTTTGTGGCCCCCCTGCTGCTCCAGGGTTGAGGTTAGTTACAGCATCATAAGGTGCTCTCAAGCATACAGAGCTAGGGCCGGGCTAAAACAGCAGGCTGGCTAGAGGGCCTCCTCTACTATGTCACTTTTCAGGAACAGGGCTCTAAAAATACAAATTCCACATCCTGCTTGATAGCGGTGGTAAGGTCTCAAGTTGTAGAACCTTTTATTTTGGAAATAGTGGGTCATTTAATTTTTGTTTTATTATTTGATACAAATGTGCAGAGACAGACCTGAAACCAGGCCTCTCTTTAGGATTTGAGTCACATAAATCAGTGGGGACTTGCCACAGCTAATCATGAATGTGTTTGTTTATTCTGTTTTATGAAAACGGTTCATAAAGAGGAAGGTAACACATTCTTCCTGCAGGAGTGGGATTAGTCCTGTATGTGGTGGGAAAATAATGGAAACCACATCTGTTATCGGGGATCTATACATGAATCATAGCCTGCACTTGGGGGCTCTCTAAAATCTTTCATTTTGGTGAACTTACATCAAGTGCTTTGCAGTGATAAAAAGTAGCATTTGTGTCTGCTATGAGAAAAGATAGGCGACTCATGTTTCGGTCTTACGTGGAGATGTGAAATGTTTATCCATTTACGAGGCAGAAGTCAAAACCCGGACCTGAGGCATCCAGATCTCATTCTTGGCTAGATGATGACAGGAGTATTTGGGACCTCACGTTGGACCTGTGTCTTCATTACCGTGTGTTCTCAGTGAGATGTAAGCTGTCTTCCACTCTGCAATGGTGGGGGCGGGGGGATGCCAGAGCTGCTTGTCCCCCATGATTTCATTGTATGGGAACCATGGCCAGGCTCCTGTGTTTCTGGAACTTCTTATACTTCCTGCAGACTCCTGCTTTCTGAGAAAGAGAACATGAAGGGATCATTCTCTGGCCCCATCACAGCCCACCTGCTGTCATGCTGGTGTGCCTCTGGGAACTGGCGTACCACTGCCCCTGCTTCCCGGTAGAGGAATCTAAGCATCGCCCACCCCATCCTAAGCCCCTGTGTGAGGTGGTGGGGGACCTCCAGTCAGGTACGGAAGCAGTGAGTATGGGCTGACTAGGTCCTGCCAGAGCTAACAGCTCTATGCCCTTCCCCTTCCTTGTGTGTTCTGCCATTGACCCAACTCTGTCCTTCTGCCCCAGGGTATATGGGCTCAACTACACTGGACCCGTGAAAGCATGTAGGGCACTAGTTGCCCAAAATTTCCCACTTAAAGGAATCTTGAGGTCCAGTTTCTTAAAAGCACCTCAAAGCTATTAAACATGTTTCCAGTCACCCTGTTGGATGTGGACTTATGGAATGATTCATAAAAATGAAATGTGTGGGTTATGTTTTTGATAGTGTAGATACTGTAAAATGTAATTGGCTATACGAATCCATCAGGGTGGGTTCATCTGAAGTTTAGGTTTACTTTAAATGGTTTAATCATCTTTTTAAAAGTACTCATAAGCCAAAACTATGAGGCTAGCACCTGCTAGCCCAAACAGCTTTATCAGTAATCCTGGTTTTCCTCTGAACAGTCACCCCCCTAAGTAGAAGGGAGTGAGTCTCTTGAAATGCAGTGTCTGATATACTTCAGGTGAGGACTTCTGCCCAATGTAGCTAAGGGAATAATTTTTTATTTCATGTTGCATCCCTTTCTGTGGTGTAGATTATCTCAGATGCAGTGCTTAGCCAAACTGATGTTATAGATTAGATAATGAACTGATAACAGGTGATACGGTGAATTAAAGACCTGCAGTGAAGTCATTATTTACCTAGAGACAGCTACCCTTGCAACACAAAGTCAGGAAAAGTGGGTGATCTCAAGTGAGGCCATTAGGGTTCTAGATTCCAAATCCTGCCTTGTAAGTGCATCTCTGGATTCTGGAGAAAGAAGGAATGCCTTAATCTTCAGAAAAAGGCCAGTTTCCTGTTTATAATAATGATAAAATAGGCAAAGTTGGGCAGCTCCTAGATTATAAGCTTGTTCTTCTGTTTTTTTTTTTTTTAAATAATTGAACTGTTTCAGGAAACATTGTTAAAATCTTAAGGTTAAAGCATTCTTTCTTTTTCTTTTTTTTGTCTAAAGATTACTCTGCACCCTAGACAAAGGAAATATTTAAACTGTTAAATTTGAACAAAGATACAGTCTGCATATGACTTCTCTGAAGCCCTATAAAAATTCTTCAAAATTGCCTATTCACTCAAATTTACTGAGTGTAGCAAAAATGTCAAAGGCATAAAGTCAGAGAAGATTGAATAAAATAATGCAGAAAGACAGATTAGTCATGCACAGACCCACACAGCCTTTCAGAGCACACAATACCACTTTTTATTACTGCTCTATCTTTACAAAGACCACGCTCAATACATGGAAGATGATACATGGTCAGCCATGTCATCTGCCTTTGATTCCAGGACTCATTTATCTGGACTCTTTTCACAGTGACAGTGATGAGAGATCTCAGTGTTTTCAGAGCATTGTTTTATTTATCATATATAATGGCTGGTGGAAAAAACAGGAATTATGTCACCGATTGCACATAAAAGAGTTGCATAGAAGATTCTGTGACAAAGTTTGGTAAAACATAGAACAACGAGGCTCATATAAACGCTCTTTCCTCGGCTTTCTCCCCTGTTGCTCCTTCTCCCCACTCTCATCCCTGAGGTCTGCACGCCGATAACTGCTGAGAAATAGCGAGAAAATGTTTTGTTAAGCCACATATAGGATACCCCAGTCTTTGTACAACTCTTTGGCGATTACATTTTTGTTTAAATTTAGAACGTATTTTAATTATTTTAGAGTTGCTGACCATTATTTATGCATTTGCAAAGGGAAAGGAGACTATTTGTCAGTCATAGTTTTGTATCTTGCAAATTTAATAAAGAGCAGCCCTTAAGATAGAATTTCTTAGGCTGCCACGATTGACAAAAGCCAGCTAATGTTGAAATGTCAACAGCAAACCTCATCAGCAGGCTGCACTGCTGTGCAATCAAGGGAGTGCCATAGCTCCCCATAAACAAATGTGTATGACGTGCATGTGTCGGGTGAGAACCGGGGGTCTCAGTGCTGAGGGGATGAATGGCACAAGCTTGCAGGGCAGGCATGTCAAGAATTTCTCAGGGAAAAAGGTTCCCTTCTCCAGCTCAATTTTAAGGCACCAGTGTTGTATATATTGCTCAGAGACAGTTTCGGGGAGAACAGACGCAGGCGGTGACTGACAAACGCCTTGGAAAAGGTTATCTGGCGTGTGTTCTTTGGGGGGAAGCTCATTTCCATGCCCCTCGGGGGACGTCTTTATCTCTCTGTGCCTTTGGTGTTGTCAGAGAGAATGCGAGAGAACCATTTAGGGGCATTCACATCATGGAACCGTGGACCGGCCCCTTAGCTGAACATGAAGCTTGTCTTTAGAACCCCGATCCCGGTGGTCATCGATAGCTTGTCCCGGGCGTGGAGGCAAGAGGGCAGGTGTGGGGGCTGGTGAGCCTGGTCTCACACCCCAGCTCAGCCCCTTCCTAGCTGACTGGCCCACTTCTGAGCCCCTCCATCATTTCAAAAATCAGGACTGCACCGGGGAGAAAGCGGTGTGTCCGGGATGAGACACGGTGTGTGGAAGCGCTTTGATGGAAGCTGATGAAGCTCCGAGTGTCCTGGGGCGTTGAGCACAAGCCCCGTTGTCATCGAAGATTAGCTTTGGTCCTCTTTTCTTGATGGAGAGGTCTTGCCTTTTTCTGTCCCATCATCATGCTTTTTCTGGCCTGGTGGGCTGGAAACTCAGAGGACCTTCGGGTGAGTGGAGGCTTAGGATGGGAGGAGCTCTCCCAAGGTCCAGTGTTTCGGTCTCAATCCTTCCTATTAGTGTTGGAGGCGGGGCAGGAAAGGAAAGGATGGACCCCTGGACGGAGAGCCTCCGAATTTGGGACGGGGCTCATCTGCTTGCCCACAGCCTCTCACGGTCCTCCTTTCCTCCCAGTTCATCCAAACTTCAGAAATCTAGACCAGTGCGTGTCCTCCCCCTCCCCCCTTCCCCCTCCCCCTCCCCCCCCCCCCAGCCCAGGCCTGCCCAAGTGAGTCTGGGGTAGCGTAGCCTCAGTCCTTGCCCAAGGCTGGCCGCCAGGGCCCAGAGATCCCCAAGCCAGGATGTCCATCTCTCTGTCCCTCCCTGCCCCCACCACCCCTGCAGGCACAGCACACCTGCTGTCTGCAGCTCATTAGGTCCTGGGACAGGGGAGAAGGGCAGACCTGGGGGAAGGAGGGAGTTTGGGAGCTGGTCGTCTGCCATTCGTCTCCATTAACCAGAACATGCATTACGCCTCCGCCACCTTCTTGCAGCTGCTGGGCAGAGCGGACCGCCCCAAGGGTCTTCCCTTCCTTCTGGAGGTCCCGCAGGTGGAAGCCCCAGCCTGTAGTGGAGAGGGGAGCCGGCACGTGTGGCTCTGCTGCCTGTGAGCCTGGAGGCCGCGTCTCCGGGCTTGGAGTCCTGGTAGCTTGGTTGTTTAGTCAGTCTTTGTTGAGCCCTGACTCTGTGTAGACGCTGGGGACAGAATGATGAGCAAGACAAGTCTGTCACTGCCTTCATGGGACTTCTGGTCCAGAGAGAGAGACAAAGAAGGTAAGTAGAGAATGGGCTCGGAGAGGGACTGGCTGGGGCTTGGGGTCAGGAGAGGCTTCTGGAGGAGGCAGCAGCTAAGGGTCTGAAGGAGCAGGAGGGAGCCCTGGGGAGCAGGTGGGAAGGGGAGGAGCCGGGGCCAAGGCCTCCAGGCAGGAGCCTCTGGGGAGCGTTTGTGAGCTTGGGGTTTGGGCACAAGGCAGAGAGAGGCCCCAGGTGTGTCTGGAGAGTCAGCAGAGCCTTGCTGGCCAGGAAGGGTGTTATTCTCGGGCAGTGGGGAGCCCCTGAGGGTTCTGAGCAGGACGGGAACTGGATCTGACTCACACTTACAGGAAATCACGGGGGCCCCGCCCTTCAGACTTGACTGTGGGGGGCCAAGCTGGCAGCAGGGAGACCAGGAGAAGGAGATGACAGAGACTCGGATGAGACAGGATGACGACAACGATGGAGATGAGGAGAAAGGGACAAATTTAATATATACTTTGTAGTCAGAATTGGTGGGCCGTGTTGGTGGACTCGTGTGGGGAGGGAGGGAACGGAAGTGAGACTCAGGCCTTGCTGTCTGGCTTGATGCGCTGGGTCAGGGGTGGGGCCGTGAGGCAACCGAGGTGCAGGTCTGGGTGGAGGTGCGGAGGGTCAGTGACACCAGGAGAAGACGCTTTGGAAACGCGTCCTGGTCTGTGGAGAGCCCAGCAGGCACCCGCAGCTCTTACTTATTCTTCAAGACTCAAGCCCAGCCCTGCTTCTGCCCTCTCCTTGGAGCCCCCTTGTCAGTGTGGATCCTCTTCTTGGACTTGTAAGAGTCTCTACGGGAAGTTTGAGCCCCGCAGTGTGTGTGTGCTGGCGTGGCAATACAAAGTGCACAGAGATGCCAATCAGAAAGGAACGCTGTTGTCTTCATCGTGTTTGGGGGGCAGTGTGTGTCCGCCAGAACAGATGGTAGTCGAAGGCAATGGAGGCACATGGAAGGGCGGAGGATGGGGAAGAGGGAATCCTTGTGGACAGAGCCAGAAAGGAGGTCCTGGTGGAGATGGGGCTGGAGCAGGACTTTGTCCAGAGGGAGGAGATGAGCAGCCGTGCAGGGCCCAGAGGCCAGGGCCGAGCTGTGTTGGAGGGGGCGAGGCTGATGGGCCAGCCTGGCCACAGCTAAGGAACCGTAGAATGAGTGGCTGGAAAGCCTCGTGGAAACAACAGAGGTCACCTCGTTGAGGCCAGAGAGGAAAAGTGCCTGCTCGAGGTCGTCCCCAGTCCTAGAAGACTAGCCCCTGCAGTCCAGTGTCTCTTTACCTCAGTTCTCGAAAATAAGTTGACTCCGAGATGTAAAGACTATATCCCAGTCTGTTAGCTGCAACGTTACGTACAGTAGTGAAATAGTGGGAGAATCCGAGAGTCTGACAGCCAGGAACTGGTGAAGAATAAATTATAAAAATATGATAGGTGGCTGTTAAAACGGTGTTAAGAGACTTTTTAAATAACGTTGGCTTATGCTCATGATGTATTCAGTGTTATATGGAAACGGGATATGAATACCCTATTTTGTAAAAAAGACCTAAATGCAAATATAGGTAATTGTATTAGTCAGGGTTCTCTAGAGAAACAGAACCAATAGGGTGAATGTACACACACACACACGGTGAGGGGAGAGACTGAGAGAGCAACATTAAGAGAGGTTTATTTAGGGAATGGGCTTGTGTGATTGTGGGGGCTGGTGAGTCCAAAATCTGCAGGGCAGGCTGGAGACAGGGAAGAGATGATGTTGCAGCTCGAGTCTCAGGGCCATCTGGGGGCAGAATTCCTTCTTCCTCGGGGGACCCCAGTCTTTAGGCCTTCAACTGGTTGAATGAGGCCCACCCACATTATGGAGGGTAATCTGCTTTACTCAAAGTTTACTGATTTAAATGTTAATCACATCTAAAAAATACCTTCAAAACAACATCTAGACTGGTGTCTGACCAATAACTGGGTACCACAGCCTAGCAAGTTGACACAAAAAATTAACTGTTACAGTAATGATGAAAAAGACTAGAAGGAAGAACATCATTGTTAGTTGGAGGGATTCTGGGTCATTTGTTTATACTTTTCTCTCTCCTCCCCAAGTTTCTACAATAAGCATAGTTTTTAAAATTTTAATATACAAAATATAAACAATTAAACTGATAAATAAAAGTTTTCCTTGCCCGTCTGGGGCAATAATCCTTTGAATATCTGCAAAAGAGGCTTGTTTGTTCCACCTGCTCATCTCCATGCCCCATGTCTGATTATTTTCCTTAGGATGTATTCCTAGAAGAGGAATTTCTGGGTCAAAGCATATATATTTTTGCAAAATGAGACCTGAGTACCTAGAACCAATCCTTGGTTCATACAACTCATCCTTGGGCTCTGCATGGCCCTAGGTGGTGTAATTATTTAAGTGCTATTTTAATAACATGAGCCCACTATCCAAAACAAACTAAGAACTTGACAGTAATATATGATCCTCCCATATCCCCACCTCCCTTACCCAAGGTAAACATTTTCTCAATTCTCTGTTCATTTCTTTGCTTTCCTTTTTATATATTTTTATTGTGTCTACATTGTATTCCTAAAATCATATATTTTTATTTAGTTGTTTTTAACTTTCAAAGGGTGCCATCCTGTATATATACTTTTTGCAATTCTATTATATTGCTGAGATTCTCCCATATTGTTGCATCTCGACACTGTTCACTCGTGTAGTGTTCCTGTGGTGTTCCACTGGGTGAAAATGCAAACTAGTTGTCTGCTCTCCTGCTGATGGGTATTTGGGTTGTTTCCAGGGTCTCGATATTGTGGACAGTGCTACCACAAACATTCTCGCACATGTCTCCTTTCATACATGTGCAGGATTTTCTCTTGGGTATGTATACCCAAGAGTTACCGTGAGTATTCAACCTTAGGAGATAATGCCAAGCTGTTTTTCTAAAGTGATCGCCTCTCCAGCAATGTCTAAGAGATTCTGTGGATCTACACCCTCACCACACTTGGTATTATTAGACTGTTACTGTTTTTTAATCAAATAGGTATGAAACGGTCTCTTATATGGTCTTGGTTGTATTTCCCTGATCGCCAATGGTGTTGATCTGTCTTAGTCAGCTCAGCCTGCCATAACAAATACTGCAGACAGGGTGGCTTAAACAACAGACATTTATTTCTCGCAGTTCTGGAGGCTGGAAGTCCAAGATCTAGGTGCTGGCAGATCCAGTTCCAGTTGAGGGCCTTCTTCCTCATTTGCGATGGCTGCCTTCTTGCTGTATCCTCACGTGGTGGAGAGAGATCCTCTCTCTTATGTGTCTTCTTATAAAGGCACCAATCCCATTCATGAGGCTGCACCCTCGTGACCTAAGCACCTCCCAAAGGCCCCACCTCCTAATACCATCACAGTGGGGATTAGGGTTCAGCATGTGAATTTTGGAGGGACAACATTCAGTCTGTGGCATCTTCTCTTAATATAAACACATTGGCCATATTTATTTACTCGTCTGTGAAATGCCTATTGATGTCTCTTGCCCATTTTTCCATTGGATTGCTTGTGTTCTTATTGATATGTAGTTCAATACGTTTGTGATGTTAATTTTTCATCAGCTATCTGTGTTACAAATATCTTTTGTCTTTTTACTTTTGAAGTTTTTTTGATAAATATAAAATTCCTAATTTTAGTATAGTCAAGTGTATTAATCTTTTTCTTTATAGTGATTGATATTTGTTTAAGGAAATCAATTCCTACCTCAAGGTCTAAGTGGTATTTAGACATATTTTCTACCAAGAGTTTTAAAGTTTAGTTTTTAACATTTAAGTCTTTAATCATCTGGACTTGGTTTTCCAACATGGTGTAAGGAGAAGGTACAATTTCTTCTTTTTCCAGACGGCTAATCAGTTTTTTCAACCTCACCTATCCAACAGTTCTTTTTTCCCTCTGCTGTTCTAACATAATTTTGTCATATACCAAATGCCATATACCCTACTGTGAGGTTGTATTTCTGGCTCTCTCTCTCTCTGGTGGATTTATTTTTCCTTGGACTAATACCACACTGCCTTAATTACTGCAGCTTCATACCAAGTCCTGACAAGGTGGAACAAGTCCTTCCTCTCCATTCTTCATCTTCACAAGTGTCCTGGCTATTCTTGGCTCCTTACTCTTCCATATCATTTAACAAGTTTCTTTAAAACCCCTGTTTGGACTTTGATGGAATAATATCAAATCAACAGATCCATCTGGGGAGAATTGATATCTATACAATGTTCAACTTTCCTGTCCATGAGTATGGTATCTCTCTCTATTAAGACCTCTTTAAGTGTTCAAGTTCTACAATTTTTTCATGTAGAGGTTATAAACATGTTTTGTTAGATGTCTTCCCAGGTACTTGATATTCTCTATCCATGGTCTTTGTGCCATGTAGCTCTCCAGGCTGTTTCTGTTCATTCCCCTTGTCCCTCAGCAGAAGGACATAAGAATGAGGCAGCTGAGTCTGGTCTGAGAGGATGTGTTAGGGATGGATGGTCTGGCCCATTAACTGCTGTCTGAGCCAGCTGGTGAGGGAGCTCTGCTTTGGGTCCATTCGGGAGGAGAGCCTCTGCTCTTCTCTGGGGGCAAGTCCTGGATGCCCCAGGTGATCCAGGGAGGAACTGGTTAAGGGAGAAGCACCCCGCCATGAGATGCCCTGTGGAGAAGAGGAAAGGGCTCCTGAGACCCAGGCTTGAGTCCTGGCTGCAGCCTACTGGCAGCCTTCCTTTTTAACCTCTTTGGTCTATATCAGCAGAGTTGAAGTTCGCTGGAGGAAAGATCTGCGTGGAGTTTAGAACTCTATGAGAGATTTTCTTTTATCAGATGACGAACATGCAGCCCTAGGGGCAAAGCCGGGCTAAGGATGGTCACAGAACAGGTGTTCCCACCCGCTGGAGACAGGGTTGTGGCTTCATGGGCCTCGAAGTGGCCAGATTCATCCGGGGAGCATACGTTAAGGGGATGTGGAGCAATGCCCCTTCTGGGCCTTTGAGAAAGCGTGCAATGTGTGCTGTGTTCCCTTCTACGGCAGGACGCCGACGAGAGGAGAGGGTCACAGCCGTGCTAACGGAAGCCTCCGGGGGTTCCACTAAAGGGACCCCGAGGATCCCCCAACTTCCTTCTAGGACAGTCCACGTGGGGCCCTGCCCTGGCCCGATTCCCTGCAACATCCACCTGTCACACGTTCTTAGCCGTGTCTAGGGTTTCTCTCACACTCCAGCAGTGGGGACTCGGGCCCTGACGACACCGTGAGCTGTTTTAAGTTCCCCTTGGGCCCAGGGAGAGCTTGACCCCAGGTGCTGGAGGGTGGGCACTGCCTGTCTTACGACATTTAAAGGGCCGGGGGACAGCCTTTCCCGAGTTCCTCGGGGATTCCCTGGGTGCCCTTCTCCGAAGCAAAGGTCTCTAGACAGTACCTGGGCCTGTGCGCGAGAAGCTTCCCAACAGGAGCCAAAAGGGCTCCATCCTCACCTCATTCCAGTCCACCAGAAAGGAGCCTGCACCAGGCCGATAAGTCCTAATCCAGGGAGGTGATGACAGTCGTCTCCGTGTCCACTGATTAATGAAAACAGGGCAAGCTGGACACAGAGTAGATGGTTATAAATGGTGCTGTCAGAGAAAAATAATTATTGTATTAATAAGGAAACGGCTCAAAAGCAGGCTCTAAAAAAGAGAACTGGCAACTTGGCATCTCTGAGGGTTGGGAGGCGGACTCGATGGGATGGGGGGCCTCTAGCCACCCCCTCGCCTCTCCAGACGCCAGTCTGCTCCTTGCGGAGCCCGCGCCCGCGCCCGCGCCCGTGCCCGTGCACCGGCGGCCGCGTGACTGCGTGGACGCGCTCCGCTTGACCCGGCTCTCCCGGGATGCGGGGAGGCTGGAGCTGTTTGCAGGCTTCCGGGACCACTTCCAGCAGGAACAGGGAAAAGCGAGCATATCTTATTGTACCTGAAACACTCTATGATATGTACTAAATATTATGACTACTCGGGGCCTTGCAATAATTGATTCACCCACACAGCCATTTAGTCTGCGAGCTGTTCGTTTTACAAATTCTACAATCTTTTAGAAATTCTTTCAGTGCAGAAGATTGCTGCCTGGCCTCAGATTCATTATGGTGATTGAATCCTCTTCAATAGAGAACGGTTTAAAGAGAGCACATGCCCGTGTGTCTCAGTCAGAGGGAAGGCACATAGGTTAAAAGCTTGTCTGGGTGGCATAATTCACTGCCGCGATGCCAAACAATCACGTCTTATTGTGACCTTCATAAGATACAAAAAGGCGACAGGATGGAGCTCGGCTTTTTTTAAACCCACTCACAGATTTAGCTTTCCAACATCTGAAGCTTGGAGAATTCCTAATTAAATAACCAATTAATAATGTAGAATAGAAAAAGCTATTTTTTTTTCTGAAATGCAAAATCATAATTAATCAGAGTACAAAAAGCTGCCTGTCTTTATATCAGAAAAATATAGACTAGGTATTTAAATATTCCACCACACCTGAACCCTGGCCATCCGTCATTGTTATGACTTAAAACATCTCAGACTAAATTAGGTTTTGTTTGTATAGAGCAGTGAAAGTCAGATGGCTTGAATGACAAAATTAGAACATGCTCAAATCACTGAGACAAAACCGCATAAAGAGAAAGATGTGCAGGAAAAGGGCTGCCAGGATGGAGCAGAAATCTTCCACGGATTTTTTTTAAAAACACGTTCCTTCCCATTTACCCAACCAATTGGCTTAAGTGTAAATTTCTGGCCCCCAAGCAGACATTCCAGGAAAAAAAAAAAAATGATCCCTGTCCCCTTGTTAATTGCCCAAAATAGCAAGCCTGGCTCTAGAGAAGCCGCCCGCTCCCCTCCATTCCCTGGCAGTTCCTCTGCCTCGGGCTGGCCCGGGTGCCATTTGCCCTCTGCGCGCGGCCGGCTCCCCGCCCACCAATTATCTTCAGGAAGACCGGCAGGAGTCCCAGCGACGTAAGGTGCTCCGCGCCTCGCAGCACATTTATGTTTTGAAAGAAAAGCTCACTTTTATAGTTTGTGCCACCTCCACAATTTATCCTTCGCCCATCAGAGGCCAGAACCAGGAGTAAATTTTCCAAGAAAGAAATAAGAACCCTTTCCTTGATTGACGCATCTGTGGACGGCCCCCCTCGGAAAGGGAACAGGGGCTCTTGTAGGTGCCCTTGGCCTGGGGTTGGCCGCGGGCGTCCCTTTCTTCACATGTTGAAACGTGCGAAGCGTTTTGTCAATGTCCTAAGCATTCTCTTGCCTTCAAGCTTTTGCTGTTCCCCTCATGGAAGCAAACATTTGATCTTCAAGAGGTGGCCCAGTTGTCACCTCCCTGAGGACATCTTCCTGGCTCACCCGGTCAAAATTGCCTCCCGCTTCCGGGCCCCTGCACCCGTCACCTTCTCTCTTGAGTTGCTGGGGGGAGACTGCCCAGACCTTCATGTCCCCCCAGCCTCTTGCGCTCCGGGGAGCGGGGCCCTGCGCCCCAGCCGGGGAGGGTGTGGTCAGGTGACCCTGGGACATGCACACCGGGCCTCCTGATGCGGGCTTTAGGGGGACCCTCACCTCAGCCCCAGATGCCACCAGCCTCTGGCTCTGTCCTACCCACCGCCACAAATCTCCTTCAATATATAATTTGCTGTATCTTAGCAATAAGTGATTTTTGGTGACAGTTTTACTGTGAGACTTGGTGTGGTGTTTTTACTGACAAAGCCGCTGTGAGTCAGCGTGCATGAACACCGTGAAAACGCGCGGGCGACCTGCATGGGCCGAGGCTCTCGATAGGGCGGAGTGTTCGTCTCGGCTTCTCTGTGGGCTGTTCATGGGGTTCAGTGCGCAGGTTTCAGAGCTGCGACTCTGGGGGATGCACGCTGTCCCTCTCCTGCCTGAGACCCCGGGCACCCCTCCCTGAGAACAGCCGGTGATGGGGAATTGCAGCCTCAGGAGGAAAGGTAGAGCAGTGATGGGCTGGAGGAGAGCCCACCCCATCACTCCTTCCTTCCTTCATTCATTCAGTCAGGCCACCAAGTGACGAACCAGGTGCTGCGTCCTGGGGCACAGAGGAGGGCCAGACCCAGGCCAGCTCACGGCGCTCCCCCTCTGGTGGAGGGGCAGACCCGGGGGTGGAGGCCCCTCCCAGGGCGAAAGCCTGCAGGAGGTGCTTGCCCACTTGCCCAACACAACCACTGACCGAATGCCTCCCATGGGCTGGACCTGGGCTGTGTCCTGGGAGCCACCACCGTCCCTGCTTCCAGAGTGTTCATGACCGAGGGAGAGGGCAGCTGTCATACACAATCGCCCAAGTAAGCACGTTGCCCCCAGAGTGTTGAGGAGTCTAAGGGGCCCCCACAGAGTGCCCTGAGAAGGGCCAGCATGGGGGTCTGGCCTCACCAGGGAAAGCGAGGTCTTCCTGCAGAAGCGAGGTCTGAGCCGAGAGGAGAAGGGCAGGAGAGCGGCCAGGACAGGAGCCGAGAGAGCGTCCGGGCAGGCGGAGCAGCCTGGGAGGGAGCCCAGTGCATTCGAGGAGGCCCAAGTGGCCCAAGCAGGACGGGAAGGGGCGAGTGGCAGGGAGGAGGCTGGGGTAAGAGGATAGCAGTTGTGACCTGGAAGTCTCCCAGGGAAGGGCCCTGGGGCGGAAGTGGGTGTGGGGCTGCGGGGTCCTGTGGCCACACTGGATGTGCTGGGGGTACCTGGCCCTTCCCCAGCCCCTGGCACCTTGTTAGGGGTGGCCAGGAAAGCGGGGTTTCCCTTTAAGGGTGATTACTGCAGGCTGCCCTGCCCAGCCCCCGCCTGCGTGGCACCTGCCTGCGTGGCACCTGCCCAGGGCAGCCGGCTGTGCGCCCGCCGTCCTCCTGACGTCAGCCGAGGGGATGCTGCCTCCTCCGCCACACGTTGCTCACAAAGTGTAGGCAAAAGGCAGGCATCCAACGGCTGCGGGTGAGGAAGAGAAATAATTTGGTTTCTAAATCAGGACTCAGCACCCGGGGCCAGGCCCCGGAAGGGGAGCCTGTCGGCTGCGGGGTGGCTGCTCCTGCAAGTGGGATGGCCTGGGCCCTGGGGGGACTTTGGGGGTCCCCTCAGCTCTGGCCCTGATGCCAAAAGCCCTGAGAACAAGCCATCTGAAGATCGGGATTCTGCCGGCCTGTCAGTCCCCAGAAGCACACAGGCTTTCATTAAACCCGCCTGACATTTCTGTTATGCTCAGAAATCCCGAAGATATGCCAAGCCCCTGCTATTTGCCATCACAGCCGCCTGGGAAGCCGCAGGGCCGCCCAGCCCATTGTGAGAAGATGCCCCCTGGAGGTGGCCGGCTGTGCAGGGCTCCTGGGGGGGCAAGGCCTGGGCTGCTCCAGGGGCTGCTGGAGAGCACGGTGCGGTCGGTGGGCCTCAGTTCCCGCGCTCCAGGGGAAATGGTGGGTCCTCTTTCTCACATTCCCCAAGGGGCTCTGAGGACAGGGGAGGGCCTGCAAAGCCAGCGAGGGGCTGCTGTGTCAGGCAGGCCTGCAGGGGCCCTTCCTCTGTGCCGGGGCCGAGGGGGCCTGGGGGGGCGCTGAGGCCTGGATGCGACAGACAGGTGAGAGGCAGACGAATGCTGAGGCAGGGGCAGGGAGGTGCTGTCGATATTAGGCATTGACCCAGGAGTCTCTGAGGGGGCCTGTCATTTGGCCAGCATGCCAGGAGCAAATGTGCCTGAAAGGTCACCGAGACCACAGAATGTGTGATAATGGAAATGCATCCATCCCGAGAAGGCTGGGGAAGCCTCAGGAAGAGAGGGAAGGACCACATTGTGGAGTGAAGTGATGTGGCCGCATCTCCGCTCTGAAGCCATGTGTCCGGGGTAGCGGGGGACAAACCACACTCCTGCATGGAGGTGTTCAGCTGCCTGGATAAGCATGGGGGAGGTGTGTGAAGGGACAAGGGCCACGAGAGTGCTGCTGAGGAGGCCATTCCTGTGGGACTGGTTATTGCACTCTGGGTTGAAGAAGGCTGTGACCATTTAGTAGGGCCCAGATCCCAGAGGATGGCAGTGAGACCGGCTCTAGGATCTGCCATGGTTCCGGGAGTCTGGTTGCACAAACCCACTTTTCCTTCACCAAATAGGAGATTGTATTGTTCATGTAACATGTTTCCTTCAGGCACGGCTGGATCAAGGCTTCTAAACAGTGAAATTAAGGTTCTGCTTCTCCTGAACATTTTTAGCTCTGCTTTCTCTGTGTTGGCTTTGTTCTCACCAGCAGCAGCTCCTATCACCTTAGCAATCCAAGGACAGTTGCTCTTATAAAAGTCATGTGTGTCTGTCCCTGAGCCAATCACTGGCCAGGGTCATGTTGTGCTCTGATTGGTTAATCCTGGGTCATGTAAGCTCCCAACCAGAGTGTGAGCTGTTATCCGAAGAAGAGGAATGATGGGGGATTGGGGCTGGGGGGAGGGGGCTTCCCCAAAGCAGATCAGACTTTTGTCGTGCCCCAGAGTTTCCACACTTGTCCCAGGAAGCTTAGTCTTTCTGGGGTCCTCCAGCCTCATGCCACCAATCCCACTGAAGCCATAATTATTGCATATCCTCTGGGCCAGGCTGAGCCTGGGGGATCTAAATGAAAGAGCAGGGGGAGCTGGCCATTGGGGCACAAGTTAGTGACCCCAGGACAAGGAGAAAGCTAAGGGGAGGTTATGGGGCTGTGCTGGCTGACATCCAAGTGGTCAGGGCAGGCTTCCTGGAGGAGGTGGGGCCAAAGGTCCCAGCTGGTCCTGAGAGGTGGACGGAGTTTGGCGGAGGCCCATTTTCAACCTTCCTGCACAACCTGGAAAGGGGTTGGGCTTCACCTGGAGCCCAGGAACAGCCACGTGGCTGATACAGCAACTCGGAGAGAAGCAGGCTCAGAGGCCGAGGAGCTTGGAGTTAGATGACAGCCACCAAGGGCGGTGGCAGGTGTTTACAAGGAGTCAGAGCGGCCGTGCCCCCACAAGGCGGTGGGCCCTGATCCGCATCGCACCATTTTGCTCCCACAGGGTGAGCTATGAGGTGGCGCCTTAGGCTGTCCATTTTGGACGGGCAGCTGCTGCGTGGAGAAGCTCTCGATGCTGCCTCGTGTCTCTGTGAAGGGGCAAAGTCTCCACTTCCCCCAGACAGCAGCTCAGGGACATCAGGTGCCTCTAAGAGCAGGCCTCATGGGCTGGAGCAACCGCCCCGAGTGCCCTGGGGGCCACTCACCTCCTGACAGGCCCTGGGAAAAGAGAGCCTTCCAGGAGGGGAGCAGCATGGGGCATTAGTGTCCCCCACTGTGGTGGTGAATAGGATATGGAAGTTTGTGGGGATCCATGATGACAAGCCCTGCCAGGTTGTACAAAGGAGTCCTGGAGGGCAGCAGGGGGAGGATAGGCCAAGGAGGCAGGGCCTAACCAGCAAGACCTGGAATGCTGGGTGAAGTTATGGGCTTCATTCTGTAGCTCACAGAGCCAGGGAGTGAAAAGATAAAGCAAGGATCTAGAAGAGGAGTCCGGCTAAGTTCACTGACTCCAGCCCTCCCTCCACCCATCCACTCATTCATCCATCTACCCATCCATCCTTCCATCCACCCATCTATCCATCCATCCATTCACCCACCCATCCACCCATCCATCCACCCACCTATTGACACACCCACCCGTCCACCTACCCATCCACTTACCCATCCACCCACCCACTCATCCACCCATCCACCCATCCATCCACCCACCCATTGACACACCCACCCATCCACCTACCCATCCACCCACCCACTCATCCACCCATCCACCCATCCATCCACCCACCCATTGACCCACCTATCCATCCATCCATCCATCCCAAGAGCTCACACACTAGGATATGGTCTTCTGAGGGTCTTGGTGAATGGGTGCCAGGGGCCGAAGTCAACCAAGAGTGTTTTTGACTTTTGTTACCACCCTCTGGCCAGGAGAATGGACATGTATGAGTCTGGGGTTCTGCTGGGTGACAGGCAAACCCTCCATGTTACCAGCCACCAGGAATGGCTCCCACACCTCCCTCCACTGGCTGATGGGATGGGGCCAGCTGGAAGGAAGGACCCCAAACACGGCCACGTTGGAGGGCAGGGCAGGAGCCTGGGTTCCCAGTCAGTTCCCCTCGACATGTTCTCCTGACTCTGCCCAGCTGGCCGTGTGGACCTGGAGGGCAGAGAGTCAGTTCTCCCCTTCCTCCCTGGGACAGACATTTATGGGGCTCCTCCTCTGTTCCAGACTCTGAGGATACAGTGGGGGGGCAAGTAGGCACAGCCCTGTCCCCTGGGAGCCTGCAAGTCTGTGGGGGGGTAGACAGCAGTAACAGTCACCCCGTCTCGCTCTGCCCTGCACCAGGCCTCGATGATGGGCAGACACTCGGCGGAGGAATGAGTGAAAGAATGAATGAATGATGCCAGGCTCCTCGCAGGAGAAGGGGATAAGGCAAGCTCTCCTGGACCCCGTGTGCTGTGGGTTGAATTATGTCCCCCCACCAGTTCGTGTGTTGGAGTCCTACCCCCCAGTCCCTCGGAATGTGATCTTATTGGAAATAGGGTGACTGCAGAGGTAATTAGTTGAGATCAGGTCACACTGGTGTAGGGTGGGCCCTGATCTAATATGACTGGGGTCCTTATAAAAAGGGGGAATTTGGGCACAGACATGCACCGAGGGAAGACGGAGTGAAGACACAGGGAGAGGACGGCCCTCTCGAAGCCAGGGAGAGAGCGGGGGCAGATCCTTCCCTCACGGCCTCAGCAGGCCCCTTGATTTGGGCCTCGGAGCTGTGACACACACGTCGTCTAAGCCTGCAGAGCTTCCTCCGAGCCTCAGGAGCCTCGTGCACTGGGCCAGCAGGGGCTGCTTCTGGAGCCCCAGGGGCACCCACAGCCCGGTGCTCGTGTGTGGGACTTGTCCAGACGCCGGCTGCGCCCCAGGTCAGGGAGAGCCCCATGAGACGGCCCCCAAGGGCCCTGGCTGCTCCTCCTCTCTGGGCCCTGGCGGCACAGGGGTCCTTCTGGGGCGGCTCAGAGCCCACTGCAGCCCCCCTGGACGTCCGCGGTGGGAAGTAGGCAGGCCGGGTGGGAGCAGTCTTGGAAACGTCAACCTTACTGCCCTACCGTTTTCTAGAACACACCAAGGACTTCCACCTCTGGGCTTTGTACTTGCTGTCCCCTGGCCTGAGGGTCTTCCCTAAGCCCGTTGTATCACCAGCTTGGCCTAAACATCACCTCTTCCAAGAAGCCACCCCTGACCGTGCAAGGAAACAGCTCTGTCCTCGGTTTTCTCCGACAGCACACGTGGCGGTTCTGTCTCATTGCGGGTGTGTTGGGGGTCAGCATTTCGCCTGTCATGTTGGTTGCCATGTCATCAGTGCTCAGAACGGTGTCTTGCATGTAACAAACATGCAAAATAAATATTTGGGGGTGGACAGATGGGCAGAGGATGGGCATGTATCCGGGGTGCGCAGAGTGTGTGGTATTGGGGCTTCTCACTGGGGCTGCTTTCCTGGAGGCCCAGGGAGGGCAGGAGGGCTGCGGGAGGAGGAGCAGAGGCGCAGGGCCCTTCTGACCCCGAGCCTTGACCCTCGGCACCTCCAGGTGGCCCTGGAAGAGGTCTGCAGGGCTCGCCCAGGGGCCCTGGGATGTGTGGGACAGCCCTGTCTCCCTCCTGCGGTCCTTGGCTCTCTGGCTCCTCTGGGGGGCGGCTAGCTCTAGGAGGAGGCAAGGGAGGGGCGTGCCGTCCAGGTCTCAGAGGGAGCACAGCCAGGACATGCCTCCCCGACCCAGCACCCTCCACCTGCTCCTGGATGCTCTGGGCTTGCCTCTCTGAGTGGGCTGGTGGCCCCCAGTGGCCCCAGGTGGCTGTGGCTGCAACTTGTGTGCACAGAGGGGGTTTCGGGGATGTGTCAGCTCTGAGGAGAGCGAGCGTTGGGTTCCCTGGGTCTGTCCTGCTGAGGAACACCCTTCTTGCGGCCCCCACTAGTGCTCCAGCCCCTCGGCCTCGGCCGCCTGGGTTCCCCTCCCACCTGGCGCCCCAGCCCCCCAGTCTCGGGGGCACGGGCCTGCAGGGCCGCCGTGGCAGGGGCGGGTTGGCCAGCGCCCACACCACGGCTCAGGCAGGGAGGGCCGAGGCTCAACGCCCACTTTGGTCCAGCAGCATGAGTGTCCCACGGGGGAACCCAGTGTGCGGGGACACACAGCTGGGAGGGGGCTCAGGAGGCCCCAGGAGCTGCCACGTCCCGGCCCAGAGGACCGGGAGAGATTTCAGGCCAGGGGACAGGCCCAGCACCCCACCTCGGAAGGCGGTACCCTGCTCCCCATCAGGTAAGGAGCCCGCCGTCCCCTCCGCCCCAAGCAGGCCTCCAGAGCCGTAGGAAATCTCGCTCTGCGCCCTGTTTATTTTTGGAGAGTTTTAACTGGCCGGGCGAGGAAGTGAGCCTTGTTAAGAGGGATTTAACTGTGGGTCACCGTGAGTTTGAGGGGCTTAGGAGGAGAGAAAGAGAAGGGCTTTCCCCTTCATCTTCCCCAGGGCAGGGGCCCCTTCCCACAGAGACCTCAATGCCGGCCCAGCTGGAGGGGCCTGTTAATAGAGAAGAGCTTAAGTCACTGATGGGAACCAGAAAGGGGTTTCTTAGCACCGAAAAGAAAGGCCTCCCTAAACCAGGGGAGGGCGAGGGGCTGGGCGGACGGACTTCCCCGGCTTTCTTCATCAGCCCCTCGGGGGAGGGGGGCCTCTCCCCTCTGGAGCCTGAAGATGGTGCGGGTTTCAGGGGCCTGGGGCGCACTCAAGACCCGCTCCCCTTTACTCATCTAACCACCGACACGCCCAGCCGTCCGGGGCACGCCAGTAGGCAGGCCTCCGTGAAGAGGGTCGGGATTGGGGTGCCCAGGTGACTGTGGAGACCCCTCTGGGTCTTTGGTCTGAGCAGGGTCTGTGAGGGGATGGGGCAGGTGTCCCACAGTCCAGCCCAGGACCTGCTGTTCCAGGCACCTGGTCCACTTCCTCTGTGACTGGGGGTCGGCCTCCTCTGTCCATCATCACAGGGGGTCCTGGAGGGCTGGGACCCTCACCCAGGGCGGAGAGATGCCTTCAGGGCTTCCCACCCCAGGGAAGGCCGGGGTGGGCTCGGTGACCCCTCCCTGCCGGGGAGTGTGTTCCACCCACTTTGTCACTCTTAGTGTCTCCTCCAGCCGTCTCACTTCCGGGCCTGAGTCCCAAGTTCACCAGGGCAGGGTTCATGGAGTCAGATCTCGCTCTGGCCTTGTGGAGAGTTTTATTGTTATGGGAAACAGCCAAAGTGGTGAGGAGGGGGGTCCAGCCTCTCCTGCAACCAGATAAAATGGAAACAACTAAATAAAGCACCCTTGCCGCTCAAGGGGAAAATGCTGCTTGTCAATTATGATTTATGAGTGATTGCCAAACGGGGAGCTGGCCCGCTTGTCTCGGAAGCCTGCTTCTGCCTCCCCCGGCTTGGTGGGTGAGACTGGGGGTAGCACAGCTTTTCTGGGAGAAGGTGGGTCTTTCCGCAGCACTGGCTGTTAACCCCTTGTTGTCTGCGTGTCCAGTGCCCGGCTGCTACAGGGAAGGGAGGGGACCTTGTGCCCCCAATTTGGCACTGAAGTGGGGAGGGCATATGGATGGCGGCCACTGGCAAGGTGCCCACGCCTGGCCCTGGCCTCGGTCCCAGCATGAGCTCAGGACGGTGGTGGGTAAGCTCTCTATCCCTCTCTGCCCTATAAAGTCCCTGGCAGAGCCGCCCCGCATCCCCCCGGGCTCCCCGTGGAGGGGCACCAATTTGTCCTCGCTTGTGACTGCTCAGGCCAGATGGTGGGTATTTCCAGGCCACAAAGTCCTCTGACCTTTGAACAGTTGCTGCCGAATTTCAATAATGAAAGGGCCTCTTTTGAATACGTACAAATGAGACGTTATATTTCCATACATTTTATTTCCAGCCTCATCTGCGAATCTAATATTGACCCGGAGTTATCTGTGATGGGGAAGTTATTAATTCTGACAGATATAAGGGAGAAGCTAATATTCGCCTTTTACAAACACCTAATATTAATCTCGGGCGCTGTAAACGAGGGCGGCACGCCGGCATGGGGGAGATGACACCAGCTCAGAATTTGATAATGAAAAATGGGGAAGTTTAATTTCAGGGAATGGATAAAAATGTTTGCCCGCTGTGAGGTAAGCGGCATGGGAGGCCCCGGGCGGGATTCCCGGAGGCCGGAGTGCAGGTCTGGGAGGTGACTCGCCTGCTTGAAGGCCTGAGCAGGGGGCCTGAGTGCCACCCGCCCACTGGCCATGGACCAGGTGTCCAAGAGTGGCCGGCCTGGAGCGGAGCCTCCATCCCAGCCGCCCTCGTGCTTGTGCCTTGGGGAGCAGCTTCTGGACCAGCGTCTGCAGCGCTCCCAGGTCCAAGAGCAGAGGGGGGACTCTGGGTTGTCCGGGGGACCTGTGGGCTCAGAGCAGCTGGGGGCACATGAGGGCTGGGCTCCACCTTGCACACTCGGGCACCTGCCTCCCCACCCTCTGAAGGCCCCGATACCCGCTCGTGGCTGCTGCACCCCGAGGGACCTGTCCTCACACCCCTGGCACACTGGGGAAGTGGGGAACAGAATGGTGGAGAAGCCAGAGGGTGCCCTGTAACTTGGGGAGCTCGGGGCCCAGTCCCTGAAGGAGATGCCACCTCAAACACACCCTTTGCCCCCGGGACCCTGCCTGCTCTGCCCTCTGTCCCCTCATTGCACCCCCAGTGTCCCCCGTTTTGTTATGTGCTCAGCCACAGTCTTCTTTCACTTTTCTGGGCTTTCCGTGGTCCTGCCTGCTCTCCCCCGCCTCCCGCTTCACCTTGATTCTCCTCCCGCAGGTCTCAGCCCAGGGCCCTTCCTGGGGGAGGCCTCGCCTGACACCCTCACTCTGCCAGGCCCCCCTTTTGTAGGCTCTTGTACTGTGATGGGTTGAATTGTGTCCCCCTCAAATTCCTATATTGGAGTCCTAACCCCAGTCCCCTAGCATGTGACCTCATTTGGAAGCAGGGTCACTGCAGAGGTGATTAGTTGAGATGACGTCACAGTGGAGTCGAGTGGGCCCCTAATCTAATATGACCAGTGTCCTTATAACAAGGGGACATCTGGACACACGGAGAACGCCGTATGAAGATGAGGGCAGACATCCAGGTGACGTGTCTACGAGCCAAGGAATGCCCAAGATTGCCAGCAAACCCCAGAGGCTAAGGGAGAGGCCGGCGCAGACCCCTCCTCAGGGCCCTCAGAAGGAACCGACCCGCCTTCGGCCTCCAGACTGTGAGGGTACATGTTCTCGTTGTTCGAGCCCCCGGCTGTGGTGCTGGCTCAGGCCGCCCGACAGGCTGACGCATGGACGTTTCCTTTGTAGCTTGGTCACCACGCCACAATTATGCACTGAGGTGTGGCTCTCCTGTAAACTCCCTGGGTGGGGGGACACCTGGGACCCCACGTGCACCTGTCCATGTTCCCATGCCAGGTGCGCTGCCTGGCACATCGTAGATGCCCAAAGAGTAGTCGTTGGAGAAACGGCCGAGTCCTCATTGTCTCTGCCAGAAATATGGCAGTGGGCACTCATTAGACTCCTCCTGTTTGCCCAGAATCGTGCCAAGGGCTGGGGTGAGCACCCAGGACGTACCCTGACCACCTCTGCCAACCTGGCCTGACATTATTTTTGTTTCCTGTGGGCCCCTGCCAGGAGTCCGGCAGGGGCTCAGGTGGAGTCAGGAGTGGCCCTGGGAGACCTGGCGACAGCTGGAAGCTTGGGGTCCCTGTGGGGGGAGGTGGCCTTGGCAGCAGGCCCCTTCTTGGTCCATCCTCCTCGGGGCAGCAACTGTCCACCAGGGCACCACGTAGGACCAGCTAGTCCTTACCCCTGCAGGCTGCTCTGGGGGGTGCAGCGGCAGCACCGGGACACCCTGCAGGGGACCCCAAAGGGCTTCCCCTTTGCTCTGTGATGTTGCAGCTGATCCCAGCGGTTGATATGGGGCCTTGCACACTCTGGTGGGTGGAGCCTAAGTCATGGGCAGATTTGGTGCCTTAAACCTCCAGCTGCCAGAGCTGGGCAGGACCTCAGCTATCCCTGAGTCTGTCCTGTGCCAGGTCGGCACGTGGGGAAACAGGCCCAGAGAGGGGAAGTGACTTATCCAAAGCCACACAGCGGGGTGGGGGCAGGGCAGGAGGAGGGCTCACTCTCCTGGGAAGAAGGGGTTGAGAAAGCACTGGGTTGATGGAGAGAACACAGCAGAGGTAGTTGGAGATTTCTCTTTTTCCTTTTCTCCTCCTGCCCCCTCCCTTAAATCCTGAGTCTGAAGTGCTTGCTTTTCAGAAGCATTTGAAAGAACCCAAGGAGCAGACTGCTCTTTGTGCCCCCACTGTGACTTTCTCACCCCCTTCTCTATCCACACCCTCTCCTCACACCCACACCTGCTCACCCTCACCCCCCACGCACACACACGGCAAGTCACCGGGCCACACACGGCCAGGGCACACACAGAGTACGTGCCGTGCTGTGCTTGTGCGTCCACAGTGCCACACACAGAACACACACGCGTGTGTGCACGGACCCTGAGGACGGAGGGTCGGGGTCTCTCTGTGGCTCTGACGGCTCAGGAGGATGGGGTCCTGATGCCTCCCACAGCTGCAAATCACAAAAAGCCCTTTGAGAACCTGTAGAAAGCACACGTGGTCTACGTGAGTGTGTGTCTGTGTGCGTGTGTGTTGTGTGCGTGCGTGCACGCAGCTGGGAGCAGGAAGTCCAGGCGGCCGTGGTCGCCTTCCTCCTCCCAGTCTGTCCCGGTCATTTTGACGCCTGGCTCGTGCACACACATGCCATCCCTTCATGTCTTCTGTGTGGTTGGTGACAAAGGTGACGTGGGGAAGGCAAATGCTCTGTGGTGGCTTCTCCATACTCTGAGCCAGGCCTCCGCCGCTCCCAGGTGCCCGCATCCCCCAGCTAGGCTGGGCTGTCCGCCGGAGCTTCCCGCAGGTCCCACCCAAGAGAGCCTGACCCGTCCAGAGCCGGCTCCAAGCTGCCCCGGCTTCCTGGTGGCCAGGGATGGTCGCTATGGCCCATTCACCTCGTGGGCGGCTCCTCCCGAGAAGCCCTTCTCCACCCCCTGCCCCCCGAGAGCACTGAATGGCCAACGGCCTCTGGCCTGACCTTTGTGAGCCTGGGCTGTGTTTATTATCAGAAAGATGACTAAAAACCCCGACATCGCGTATCACCAGCATTGTGATCGGAGAAACACCACCTACAAAATCTATTATTCATTAAGTGTAACCGATATATAATTTAAAACAGTGGGTTTTGTCAAATAATGTTAGGTCAGCATAATTTTCTGCCTATTACTAATATCTATAACATCTTTGGCTTAGTCAGCTCTATTTAAATATGCAATCATTTACAGCTTTTGAAAATATTTCTGTGTACTCCCAATTTCCAATATTCAACTACGACAAATTTTATGCTGACATCAATAGCAAACTATTAAAGACAGTATTTCATTATTGGTTTTTCATCCCAAAAGTTATTTACAATTATATACTAAGCACTAATATTAAAGGAAACCATTTAAATGAGGTGCTATCTACTTTAACAATATGTCTGTCACAGAATGAGATTGTGTTTAAAGATTTTATCAAGAAATGGTTGTTTGCTGAGGTTATGTTTTGTCCATGAAATATGCATTTCATATCTCTTTCATTTCATTAACATAATTTAATTTGTGCTTTGCATTTTGTGCATAATACATATTTGATTTACAAAACAAATATTTCCATTAGAAAATGAATTTCATGCAGGCAAAAAAGCAGAACCAAATGATGTATTGAAGGAAAATAAGAAGAAATGAAATGCATTTTCTCAGTCTATTAAAAAATCTATGGCATTGACAGAAAGTGCACTTAGTGCTACATTTAAAAAATAGCACATATGTCAATGTATTAACAAATAGAATTGGAAATACAAATATTTCCCTATATCAAGCCAAGAATCTCTTTATTTTAATTGAGTTGATTTAAAAGCCCAACTACAATTTAATTTTTATTTCATGATGTGGTGCTGGGGCCGGTGCTGTGTGGGGTTGGCAGTTGATGGAAGAAGATAGTTGACCTTAAGAATGGCTTTTATTGACACTGGAGAGACATGGTTGAAGGGGAAGCGGATGGGAAGCAGGCCTTTGTGATCCGCAAGCAGCGAGGGGACAGCGGGGCTGGCAGGCTTTGGAGCAGCTCCTTGCTCGGCTGCGCCCCTGCTGCCCCCGCCGGGCCCCTCTCTCCTGCACCCACCCCCGGCCTCCCTCCCACCCAGACTGTGGGGCCGGTTGGGGTCCCAGGAAGCGAGGAACTTCAGTCTTTGTTGGCCCCCACGTGAGACGGGGGTCTGGAGCCAGGGAAGCGTGGGGTCTCAGAGCTGGGGCTCCGTTCGGGTCCGGCCCCCACTCCCCACCATGGGGGACCCTCCTCCATGCCAGGAGCTGGCCGGGGTGGGTTGGGGCAGACACACCCGCAGTCAGGGCCCATACAACATTATCTAAAGGTGACATGCCGGCTGATGGTGTTAAGCCAATAATGAGAAGACGCCGGAAGAAGTGACTGAGACATCCATGTCAGTCACTGAGGAAGACGTGGGGCCACAGGCAGGGCCCTCAGCCCAGCAATCCCCAGCTTCTGCTCAGCTCAGGGGGACAGAGGGGTGCTGGTCCTCCAGCAGAGCTGTAGGGGCGGGGCCTTGGGGACAGACCCCTGGAGCGCAGCTCCTCAACTTCAGGTACGGAAAAAGAGGCGCAGAGAGGGTGACCTTGCACAGCGAGTCTGTGGCCGAGCTGTCTACACTGGCCACCACACCTCTGTTCCTATCCCCTGATCTGAAAGCTCTTTCCTGTGGTCCACAAACCCACACCCCAGCCTCACGCATACCCACCCTGCCGTGCCCGCCCCCGAGCAGGGAAGCAGCCCCCGGGAGGGGTGAAACAGGGTGGGAGGGATCTCGAGTACCAGGCTGGGGCTGCTGGCCTCTTCAGAAAAGAACCAAGGGCCAGTCTTGGCGCTGTGAGGAGTCTGTTGAGGAGGGCTGCGCGGGGCTCACAAGGCCCTCCAGTGGTGAGACTGGGGACTCTGGGTGGGGCTGTGGCGTACAGCGGCACAGGCGGTGCACTGAAACGCAGTAGGGATGCCATTCACATCGATGAGTATGAGAAGGGTGCCCCCAGGAGTTGTGCAGGATGGCAGCCCTGGGGCTGAGCCCCGACTTTCAACCAGAAGGCCTCATCACATGTGTCCCATGTCCCCATGGGACATCCCTGGCAGGAGTGGGGATGCTCCCACCTGCTCCTGCTCACACACACTCCCACAGGCACTGACACACTTGCACATGCTCCTACAGGCTCACAACACTCCTGCTCACACATGCATACACACAACACACTCACAATAGTACTCACACCCACCCCTATGCGTGCACTCACACTCTCATACTCTGGAGACCTTGAGGACCAGCCTGCTCACCTGTGCCCACCTTGACCTGTGCCCTCAGCACCCCTTGTCTCCTCCCCATCAGAACACGGCTCCTCTGAGGCCGGGCCAGCCCTCCTTGGACGGCCCCGCTGTGCCAGACAGAGGCCCATGCACACCTGGGCCCAAGAAGGATGGGCCACCGTGCATGAGGGAAATGCCCACAGGCCTCTGGAGGCACAGGTGCCTGCGCAGGGGGCTGAGAGGGGCTGAAAAGGGGCTTCCTCCAGCGCTTGAGTGGGACCAGCAGTGCCAGGCTGGGGCCATGCGTGTGCTTCCAAGCCCTGGGCCAGCCGGGTACCTGTTCCGAATCTTGCCTCAGTTCTTCAAGCCCTGCCCTCCCACAGCCCCTCTGCTCCCCAGGGGTAGAGGGGGACATAGTTAGAAAAATCCCTTTTGTTTCAATCCCAAAGATAAAAAAAAAGACACGCTGGCTGGAGAGGGAGGAAACCAGCAGAGGAACCGCGAAGCTGAATGTCCACCGAGGAGGGGCGAAGGGAAGGGAAGAGGATGGGGCAAGGCTGACTGCCTGGGGTCAGGGACACTGGGTGCTCCTGGTGTCTGCTGTGGGTGACATGCCACTGTGTATCAGGAGCTCCCAGGCACCCCGATCCGAAGGCCCACTGGGTACCTGAGTGGCCACGCTGCCTGGAGAAGGCGGGGAGCCGGGGAAGCTCCCTGAACCCACACGTGGTCTCTGGAGTTGTACCGAGGAGGTGAGACCACTGAGCCGGGAGGGGCGCCTGCAGTGCGGTTGAGAGAGGGTCCCGGTTCTTTCTGGCTCCCCAGTACTCAACTGAGATGTGGCTTTCCTTCCTCTGAGCTGGACTTTCTCACCCACAGGCGGAGATGACGGTGCCCACCTCATGGGAGAAGAGAGGACGGACGATGAAACCTTTGGGACTGGCTGAGGGCTGTGCCTGGAGGTAGATGGCTGTCACCGTTGGGATGGAGCGGGGTCCCGGCTCCCCATGGGGCCAGGCCAACACGTGCTCGGCTGGTGAGGAGGGTGGGAATGTGCTGACGCAGGAAGTCAGCTTGCTTTCTGGCTGGAGCCTTGGAAAAAAATCCGTCTCTCAGAGAGACAATCTCATCATATTAGAAGCACGGATTTCCGGCTCCAGCTGAGCCAGAAGCCCCTCTCCCCGGGAGGGAAGGGCAGTGCACTAGGGCCTCGGGCAGCTTCCGGAAACCCTACCTTCCCGTGGCTCCTGAGGAGGGGAGGTCTTCGGAGACCCTGGGGCTGCAGGGGCCAGACTGGACCCTCACCTTGGGGGGCAGGGCCCAGTGAGCCTGTCCTGGAGAGGGAGCAAAGGAGCATCTGGACCCAGGGCAGGTCCTGGGGCCGTGCCCCTTCCCAGGTCTCGGGAGCCCTCCCCTCCCTGGCCAGCGAGATGTCCATCTCCTGAGGACCAGGGACAGCTGCGTCGGAGACAAGGCCATCCAGTCCCGATATGACACTTAATTTCTCTCCCCGGACGACACGTTTCGGCCCCGCCTGGCGCTGGTTAGCTCCATGCCAGGTACTGCGGAAACAGGAGTGGGACCTGTCCCTGCGGGCAGTGCGGCCCGTTCCCGAAGAGAATTTATCCTTGAGCTATCTTAACAGATGATCCATTTCAACACAACTTCCCTTTTAAGCATTTAATTTGTATATAACTGATATACACGCATAACTTTAAACGTGAGATGGCTTACAGTGAAAACCACTTTCCTTCATAGTGAAAACCGGCCGCCTCTGTCCGCCCTCCACCCTCATTCCAGCTCCCCGGGGCAGCCACTTCCCGCTCTCGAGCTGTTCTAATTGCATCTGTCTCTGTTTGCTACTGCTTTTGCTGGTTTCAGAAAAAATGTACCATGACTAACATGTGCCCAAGTTTCCCGCCAGAACCATAAACTCCTGTCACAACTCTCAACATGTTTGGCTGTCTAACGTTTCCAGCTTCCTTTTTGAGGACTTCCCTTCCATAGCATTTGGCTCTGCTGGTTGCTCTAGAATGAAGCTCAGCTGCTGTCCTGGCGTCTCCTTTCCACATTATCTGGGAATCGACTGTACCCTTCTGTTTCCGGTACGTTCTGCTTTCCTCTTTCTTGGTTCTGCCTTCATTGAGGTGGTACACACCCTCCAGTGACTTTCTGAGAAAAGGTGCTTGGAAAATAGTTTGTTTAGACTTTGCATGTTTGAAATGTTGTTTGTCCACCTCCCTCTTGATCGGCCGTTTGGCTGGATCTAGAATTCTAGGCTGAAGTCATTTTCCCTCCATTGCCCTGTTGTTGTCTTGGTTCCAGGGAGGCTTTTGAGAAACCCGATGCCTTTCCTGGTCCCAGTCTTTCGGATGTGGCCTGTTTTGTCCTCTGAAAGCTTTAAGATCCTCTCTTTATTCCTGCCGTTCTGAAATCCCACGACGATGGGCTCTTTCCATCTGGAAACCCGTGTCCTTCAATCCCAGCATGTTCCCTCGAGTCACTTCCTTCCAACGTCCTGCCCCGGCTTTTCTCAGTCACATCCTTGTCCATCACATCCTTGGAACTCTTGTCCGTCTCTATTCCACCTCCTCGTCCTCCTGTCTGTTCTTTCCCCCATCTTGTCTATTCTCTCCTATTTTCATCTTTTTCTTTCTGTTCTGCTTCTGAGGGATTTCTTGAACTTTAACTTCCAGCCACTCTACTGATTTTTAAAAAAATCCTGTTCTCATATTTCTCATTTTATAAAGCTCTTTTTCTTTTTCTATTTTTTAAGTCAATGTTCCTTTTGTCAGTCTCTGGTTCCTGTTTCACGGAGCCGTGTCTTTCCTTACCTCTCTGAGGCAGTAACGATAACTTTGTGGGCATTTCCTTTTTTTTTTTTTTTAATTGTGGTAAAAAATACAAAACATGAAACCTACCCTCTTAACAATTTTTTCGTGTACATTACACTGAGAGAAATAGGCCAGAAGTGGACCAATACCGCATGATTCCACCTACATGAGGTCTCTAAAGCAGCCAAACTCCCAGAAGCAGAGAGCAGGCAGCCGTTGCCAGGGGCCGGGGGGACAGGAGGGAGAAATGGGGACCTGCCGTTCGGAGGGTGCAGAGTTTCAGTCACGCAGGACGACCCAGTTCCAGAGCTCTGCGGGCGTCTCCCCTCGCTCCCACACTCCCTCCATCCTCCCGCTCCGTCTCTCACACTGGACACTTTCCTCAGATGTCTGATGGCCCTCGTTGTCCCTGCCTACCTTGGAAGGAAGGACTGGAGACACTCCCTGGAAGGTTTGTGTGCAGGGCCGGCCAGCTGGGGCCTCTCTGTGGGTGACTGGCTGGTGACCTGTCCATTTCCTGGGAACTGCCACACGCAGTGTCCATTGGTCTCTCCCTTGGGCCTGTCGATCTCACCAGTGGGAAACCCTCCTCTCCTGTGAGCATGGAGGTGAGCGGATGAGCACAGCTGTCTGTTCTGGGGTCCTGGGGAAGGGGCCTGGGGCTCACCGTTCCCTGTGAGGCTTCTTTGCACCCCTCATTTTCATCATGGGAACTGCCGCCTCTGCTCAACTTCCCCAGAGCATCAGCTCCACTTTCTGCGGGCATAGCGGTGCTCTCCTGACTGCACAAGCCTGGGGTTGACTGGGCAACCCCAACTCTCAGCCAGCCCCCCAGTTTTTGCTCCAATACCCCATGCTTGGACATCCCTGGTGGCTCCAGCCGCCAAGTGTCCCCCAATGCAGTTGCACGTGGTCCCTCGGCTCCACGTACTCAGCCGCTCCGCTCCGTCTGCTCTCCCGCTCTCCAACTGCTGTCGGGATCTCTCCTGTGCTCCTGCAGATCCTCCCGTTCTCTCTGTCTGTGCGCTTGTGGCTTTTGTCATTCTCTTACTGTCTGCTAGTGAGACCCGGCACGAGAGGGGAGAGATGCGCACATGCTGAACCTTCCACGTGTACCTGGAAGGGCACAGCTGCTGGGCACCTCTGTGCCAGTCCCTTCCCATCCCTCAGACTCTGATTCCTCACGTGAGGACGAGGAGGGTGCTGAGTGAGGCCGGCTCCCGGGATGTTTCTGGGTTCTGTGGAGGTCTGGGGAAACCTGCACAGACCCCACAGAGTGAAGCTGGGCTGGAGGCGGACAGTGGCGCTCCTGTTTCGTCCGGGACACCTGTGGGCTGAACTGGACCCATCTTCCTCCGGTCACAGCTGACTCCCCCAGGCCCAGCACCCGGGAACTCACTGCCCCGCAAAGGGCAGGTCACTCCCTCCTCACACTCCAGCCGCCAAGAGAGCGGGTCCACAGGCCAGGATCCTAACTCGTGAGCCTTCGGGCGCGGAAGGGACGTGCATATGAGCAAAGAGGGAGTGGTGGGGGCTGCGGCACCCAGTCAGCTCTTGCTCCATCAAAAGACACACACATTACAGGTGTTTAGTATAAATACCCACGCCTGCCAGCTGTATGCCCTGTTTTAAAATACAGTGCATTAAAAGAAAATTTGAAGTACACTAAGGCCAACGGATGAGATGATTGCCATTTAAATGGTTGTGACTCACAGTTCCCAAGAGGAGGGGCCACACCACACCGAGCCGGGCCACGCAGGGAGCAGCAGGGTGGGTCAGGAGCAGAGGGAGGGAGGGGAAGAGCCTCCACTGAGGTCTCCGCAGGAAGGAGCAGGCGAGGCTGGGCGAGCAGACTCAGGACTGGCCAGTGTGGAGAACTTCGGCGGCCCGGGGTGCCTGACCCCCGGGTTGAGGGCAGGGCCAGTGGCCCAGGGTGTGAGCGCCGGCAGGAGGAGGTGGGTGCCTCTGGAGTGGTTGGTTTGCACAGTGGTTTACTACCCTAGGGACGGTAGAGTTAGCTCTGGGAGGGGCAGCCCCTCCAGGGTCAGCAAGACCCCAGATGTCAAAGCATCAGACATATGGAAAGTAAAAGACATAGTTAATAAATGCCCCCTCCCAGGCTGCCAGCGAGGGACGCCTGCTGGGGGACAAGACACTGGGGACAGTGTAGACCTGGGAACACCGGGGCGGCTGCTCTTGAGCTGAGGGGAAGGAGCCTCTGGGCCGGCGGGGAGAGCACGCTGCTCAGGAAATCCTGAGTGAGGGCTCCGGAGGGAAGGGGCTGGGGTCCTGGAGCAGGCTGTGCAGGGAGCCGAGGGGCTTCCCCCGGGGGCTGTGAGCAGCTGGAAGGATAAGGAGGATTCTGAGGCAATGGGCATATGAAGGAGGTACTCCTGGGGGCAGGGAGTGGTCGGCCAAAGCTGTGCGATAGGGACACTCTGGCCGGCCGTTGAGGAGCAGGGCCTGTGGCTGTGGGACGTTCTTCCTCTCCTGCCTCCCTCTCCCCCTCCCGCTTCTTCTCTTCCTCCTCCTCCTCTTCCTCTGAGGCTGCCAACCAGGGGCCCAGTTATGTGTGCTAATCGGCCTCTAAGAATTTCCCAGCAGGCCCCCAGCCCAGCCTCTCCGTACAGTGCGCCCTGGTTGGGGAGCTCCTGGCCTTGGGGCCAGAGCAGGTGCAGGGGCCTGTGACAGAGGAGATGTGGCTGCTCTTATCTGCTCGTCCTGGCTGGGGGGAGGCAGGGTGCTGCCCCATGGTCACCGCCCATTGCAGGTCAGGGCGCCAGCGTGGCGCAGTGCTCAGGGGAGGGGTCTCCTCAAGTGCTGCCTGATGGCGGGAAAATAAACGCCGTGATTTAGAGGCGGCCTCCACTCGACGGGCTTCCTTAGCCGAAGATGCTCAGCTAATGAACCTCGAGCAGATTCATGGCTGTGTGCGAAGTCGACGGGGTCCTCACTCCGCGGAGATGAGCAGCATAAATCTTTGTTTTTAATGTCTAATGATATGTAAAATATTTAAATTTGCAACTCAGAATTATTAAGCTGCCAAGGTTTTTTGCCTATTAAAGTGTATTCTTGCCTGAGAATTTATGGGGCGCCCCATGCCCGCCGCCAGCCCCTGTTAGGGGACAGGAGGTATAGATTTGTGGTCTCCTACTGTAAAAAACTTCAGGATCGGCTGACCCTGTAAACTGAAAATTCATGTCTTTCGCCCGGGGACAAATGCATTCTTTGTAAAGGCGGCCCATGGCCAGCCTTGGGCTCATGTTAGTTTATTGTCACTGGTTGATAACGTTTAATGGAAAAGATACAAGAGTGCCAAAGAATTTTAATTATTTTTGTGATAAAGTTATATGTTCGGCCTTGAAAAAGTAGAGATAATGCAGGGATTCATTATTATTCCCAGTGTGTTTGAACAGACGACACAGAATGCAAACAAAAGCAGATGAAATTTGAAAAGTATTATCAATATTGCAGATAGCAGATGCCCTTTCGAATCAGAACAAGCATATCTTCTATAGCAACTTTATGGTTGAGTAGTTTATTCATTTCTATTAGAAGGTTGTACGTTTCTAAAATATGTAGATGGTATCTAGAAAAACCAACCAACCAGACGGGTCATTCTGCTTGTTTTCCTAAATTTATTATTTCACTTTTGCAGGCCCGATCTGAGGGGCATTAACATGGGAGGGGAGTCTTGTGTCAAATTCTATCTCGTACATGACCTTTGGCGGCTTGGCGCTGGGGCAGAGAGGAAATCCGAGTTGGGTGGCTGGACCCTGGCGGAGTCTGTGTTTGGCTTTATCTGGGTTGTATTTATGAGGCTGGAGGCAGGGTCTGCTGGCTTGTCGGTAAATTTTCCGTATCCTCTGGGCTCCCTTTGGCACCCGAGGGGGGAAACAAGTCCAGGAGTGGATCGCAAGACCTCCTCCCTACCCGTCCCCTCCCTGAGCCCTCCAGCCTACGAGGGTCACTCCAAGGGGTTCCGAGGAGATTTTGGCTTCACCTTGACTGCATAAAAATGGACCCACCCTCCTGCCGGGCTGTGATCTCCCCGACCCCTTGTCCCTGGGGAGGCGGTTCTGGCTTCCGAGGGCGACTGGCCTTCCAGATTCTGCTGGTTGTTTTCCCGCGGGCTAGGAGCAGGCCCTGGACGGCCGATTGATCCCAAGGCCCCACTGCCGACCTGTGGGGCCTGGGCAGATCTCTTTTGCCTTCCTTTCTGAGAAATGGATCAATTCTTGTCCTCATGTTTGCTCAGTGGGGTAGCCTAGAGCCAGCCATACCTTGGCCAAGTGACCCTCCCTTAGGGCCCGTTTCCCCAGCTGTAACAGGGTGATGGATACTGCTGGGTTGTTAGGATTAAATGAGGTAATACATTCATGTAAATGTCTCAGCCCCTTCTCTCACACTTAGTAAGTACTCAGGAAGAAGGAGCTGTTATTATTACCATTTTTGTTGTTCTCCTTCACTGATGGCTCCCCGGGGCACAGGAAGCTGCCCTCCCTGTCCTAGCCGTCTGCCCGGTAGGGCTTCTTCCGTGTCTCCTTCCTGGCCTGGGGTTTCTCCAAGGCAGACCCAGGAGAACGACAGCCATGTGGGGCCTTGAGGGCAGGATGGTGGAGGGCGGGGAGTCTGGAGGGGGTGCCTGGAGATGGAGGGGTTAGGTAATGGGGAGCCTTGAAGCCAAGTTTAGTTTGGCCAAATCTGGGGGACTCACCAGGCCTGGCTGGGAGGTAAGGATGCGTTTGGACAGGGGGTGCCATGAATTAGCTGATGCTTTCAAGAAGCTACACTTGGCAGCAAGTGGCTTCTTAGGAGAAGGGACTTGCCCCACAAGAGAACATTCATAAAATAAGCCACGTGATAGACAATAAAAGAAGTCTCCATATATTCCAAGGGATCAGTAAGGTACATACTGTGTGCTCCAGTCACAATGGAATAATATTGGAAATTGAAAACAAAGGGATAACTAAAAATTCCTTTGTGTTTGGAAGCTAAGGAACATATTTAAAACAGAAATAATAAATTAGGAAAACCTAGAATGGAATGATCTTGACGATGCTATGTGTCAAAATGTGTGGGACACAGAGAAAGAGGTACGTAAAGGGAAATTTACGCCTTTCAATATATTTATCAGGAAACAAGAAAGGTTGACAACACATGAGCTAAGTGTTCAACTCCAGAGATTGGAACAAGAGCAAACCCAAGCACATGAGAAGGAAAGTGTAGGGATAAGGGCAGACACTCATGCAATCGAGTGGACTAACAAAGGCACACACAGGTTCTTGGAAAAGATGACTAAGGCAGAAGAAGGGACAAGAGATGGTGCCGGCACGAGGGAGCACAGGCCCCGGGAGGCTTCAGGCTGTGAGGGTGGAGAAAGGGAACTATTTCCCAAGCATCTTCCAGGACTGGTTGGCCGGGGACAGTCCTGGTTTATGCCTGCTGTCCCCACATAATCACTAATGGCACCCCTTTCACCTCCAAATGTCCTGCTTTGGAGGGTAACTTACACCCTTGCTGCCCACCGGGAGCCACACGTGGCGAGTGAGTGCTTGAAATGTGGCTCGTCCGCAGGGAGATGTGCCATCGTGTACATTCACACCAGATCTGGAAGACTTAGTATAGGAGAAAGAATGTAAAATATCTCATTAATATTTTTTACGTCAATTACATGTTAAATAATCTTTGGATATGTTGGGTTAAATAAAATACATTATTAAAATTAATTTCCACTGATTCTTTTATGCCGCTACTAGAATACTGAGGATCACCTCTGTGGCTTGCATTCTGTTTCCATGGATGGTGCTGATTTACACGGTCGCCCCAGCATGAGCTGGCTCTGGGTCAGGGGCCCGGTTGAGGGCAAAGGCTCGGGGTTCAAATCCAGGCTCCAACAGTAACTTGTTTTGGTCAAATTACATCATCTGTCTCTGTTCCCACTTCCCCTTCTCTAAAATGGGCATAGTACCTGTCTCATCAGATTGGAGGGAAGCTGAACTTACAGAATTCATATCAAGCACTCAGCACTGTGTGGTTAGCGTTCATTCAGTATTAGTTGCCAGTCAGAAAAACCAGCATAACGAAGCGCTTCCTCCCCACAGTCCTCTGATGCCATTTGATTGCTCAGGAAGTGATGGAGCACTGAAGGGTTGAGTGGCCTGCCCCTGGTCTCAGGAGAGCAGCACTGGCCTGCCCATCCCGCCACACGGTGCCCGGGACCCAGCCACTGTACTCCTGAGCCTACACGGGCTGGCCTGGCGGGCAGAGCTGCCCCCCTGCTTCTAACTGGTCCTTCCTTCTTCTAGCTTGTCCCACCCCGCCCCCTCCTCCCTGCTCACCAGCCCATGCTGGTCTCAGCCCCTCCTGGCTCTGAGTGAAGTGAGAATGTTCTCTTAGCCTCCCCTGCAGACGCACGCTTGGCCCTCAGCAAAGACTGGCCAGTCCCTTGATGAATGCTTTCTTCGTTCATCAAACCAGCTTTCCAGCTTGAATTAAATGTCATCCCTCTGGATGGGATGGGCCTCAGCCACAGCAAATCAGAGATGTGGTGTGCGGAAACCCTTGGGGGCAACAATGCCCTTGTGTGTGCGTGGCTGCTGGAGCTGGGGATTCCTGGGAGGAGCCCCAGGTGACAGCACCTGGTTTATGGATCACATCACAACCTCCATTTCAATAAGGACCAGAGGGACCTGCCAGCCCTGCTGTTGATTCCTGTCCTGAGACCACTCCCCTGCCTTGTCTCAGGCGCAGACCCCCTGAAGATCCCGGGCCTGGCCAGATGAGCACGAGATGAGCCCAGACAGGGAGCCACCCGGGGCAACGCCCCTGTCACAGATTCCAGCCTCGGTTCCCGGGAATTCAGGATCTGGGGCCATGCTGGCAACATCCATCTATTGGCTTCCCACGAAGCCTGTCAGCGGAGTCAGCTGACAAAGTACTTATTTAATTCTCACAACAGTTCTGCTGAGAAGTATTGTTATTCCCACTTTACAGCTGAGGAAACCCAGACAAGGTAAATACCTCACAGCTGGTTCAAGGAAGAGCCAGGACTTTTAAAGGACCTGCCTGGTCCCAGGGATGGGGCGGCATCAGGTGGGGGCTGGGCAGCCTACTGCCTCGAGGTCTGTCCTGCATGCCCTTAGGGTGGCAGGCATCCGTGAAGGGGTGCAGGTTCATGGGAGGCCCTGGAGAGAATGGCAAGAGGCTGAGGTCAGCCGTCAGACAGAACGCATTCAAGTCCCAGTGTTCCCTGCCACCTGGACCCTGTGAGGCCGTGACAGGTTCTCTGACTCTGGGGGTTTTAATTTCCTCCTCTGGGATGATGTTAGTGCCGCCTCAGCTGGTGCTGTGAGTTTCGATGAAGCAGTGCGCGTCAGTGTCCATCACAGAGTCTCCCACTGTGGCTGGTCCCGAGGTGTGGGGGAAGGTCCGCATTCCAAGGGACTCCCTGAGCAGTGCAGCCCAGTGTCTACAGCCCCTAGCAGTGGCCTGGACCCTGGGACTGACTTTGAGACATTCTGTTTCGAGGCTCAGAAGCCTGCTCCCTCAGTTCTGGTCACAGGGACTTATTGAAGGAGCCCAGAGAGTGGGAGGAATAAGGGGCACGGACACTGCTGCGCCCGGGCGGAACTGGATCTCCCTCAGCAACTCCTCTCCAGCCCTCTCCCAGGCTGCACGGTTTCACACTTCTCTCTGTGCCTCCTGTCTGTGTGTGCCCACATGGCTGCCAGCCCGAGCCACGTGGCCATCCAGAACCGGAGCCCCCGCTGTGGTGCCCATCAGCTGGCTCAGTTCTAGCTGGCTCTGCACCCAGCCCTGAACCAACTGCCTGCTGAAGGAGCGGGGCAGACGTGGCCGCTCAGGCCTCACCATGAATTAGGCCAGGGGACAATGGCTGGCCTGACCAAGCTGACCCACAGAGCTGGGTTCTACAATGAGCCTGACCACCCCGTGGTGTGCCTGGAGAGCCACCACACCGACACATTTCAGGGACCAAAGAGGAAGGTAGCCACTGGGAGCCCTCTCTGTGGCCTGTGTCCCTGGGGAAGGAGCCACGTCTCCCTGCCTGGCTGCTCCCGCCCACCTGGCTGAAGACATCAGAGGCTCTCTGTGGGAACGGGCTGGAGGGACTTCGTATAAACGCCAGCAGGACTCAAGGTGCTTCCATTTTATACAAGCTCTGCTCTTCTTTGAACATGAAGCTGCTCAAAACCATCCCCTTTGGGAAAACTGGCCTTGGCTCTCCTACCATTATGTGCAGTGACAACATTAAAAAGCAAAATTGTGTACGCAGGTCCGAGGCAGTTATAATTAGAATAATTGTCCCGTGCTTCAGGTGCCCCTCTTTCTGGGAAGCTCAAAGCACTCTGTGAGCATTATCCAATTAATTCTGGAAATAGCCGGTGAGAGAGGTGGGGACAGGCCTGTTGTGCACCATTTACGGCCGGGAACTACAGCACCGAGAGGTTAAGTGACTTGCTTAAGGTCCCACAGAGTCGGGAACTGCACCCCGCTCAGTGCGCAATGGATCGGTGTCCTCACAAAAAGCATTTACTCTGCCGCTGCAGCTCCGAATGCAGGTAAAAGGCCCAGTTCTCGTGTAAGTGGCAGAGATTTCCAGGGGAGCCCCCAGGTCACAGTTTCCCCCCGGAGCCCAGAGGCGTGGCCCCCACGCTGACAGCTGAGCCTCCCCGGCCCGGCTTCCCGAGGACAGCTCTGCGAAAAAGTACAAGTTCCTGTAGATGGTAAGTGGTGGTGACCAGGACAACTGACCGAGCCAGGCATGTTTGACCGGTTGCGGAACAAATTAACTAGGAAGAAGAACCTCCTTTTTCGAGAAACAATCAGCAGAGCAATAATTGTTTAAGAAGCTCTCCTGATGACGTGGTTTAATGAGCTAGCCTCGGCTGAATTATAAATCACCCCAACCCCCTTGGCAGACAGGCAGTGGGAACCCCAGAAGTGGCCTCACCCCAGCTGCTATGAAGGGAAATAGCTCGTGAGAGCTCCAGTGCATGCTGGGGACTTGGCTGGGTGTGGTCGGGAGGCCGGGTTGATGACTCGTGGGACCACATGTATGTAGTTTGAGAGTTAAATCCCTTATGTGTGAGACCAGGGCGAAATGGGCAGACGCAGTGCCAGTCCCTGCCTGCAGGGGGCCCCACTGGGACATAGCGGTAGACAGTTGCCACGTATAGGACTTTGGATTTTCAATGGGATAAATAAAATGTAAAGTCTTATATACTTAAAAAAAAGGTCCCAGGTGTGCATGGATATGGGCTTTGCTGGAAAGTTCTCTCCACCTATGGGCAGAGCATGTGGATGCTGCATCCGTGATGGAGACACAGGATCTAAAAAGCTGGGCATGGTTTCCACATCATAGCCCTGGAGCAGGAGCTTCCTTCGCAAATGCTGTCATCAGCCAGGAGAAGCAAAGAACCAGCCCTCATGGGGTATATCCAGACTCACTCACTCATCAAAAAATATCAGGCTCCGGGGAGACGCCCGTGAGCCAAAATGGAATCACAAAAAACAAACAAAAACCCAGGTCCCTGCCCCCCCCTAGGGCTCACTGTCTCAGGGGGACCCAGACATTAATTCTTAAGAACCACAGAGATGAGTGTAATATTTATGTGGTGATTTCCAGGAGGAGAGAGGCCTAGGAAAATGTGAGTGAGTAATGGAGGTGGGGTGGGGACTGGCGGGGGCTGATGGTAGAGGGAGACCCTCCAAGAGGGGGCTCTTAGGGGAGCCCGGGGGGTGCTGCCTGTGAAGGGGTGTGTGTGGAAGAGCAGCCGTCCTGGGCCTCGGGAAGAGTGAGGCAGCTTCCTGGCGGGAAGGGACAGGAAGAAAGAATGAGCAAGGGGTGAGGGGTCTCGGTGATGCATGAATGTCTGACACGAATCCAGTCTCCAACATACCTTTCTCTTGGTGATATGAATCACTGCTTAGTCAGCTCAGGCTGCCATAATGACCACTACAGACTGGGGGGCTTAAACAACAGACATATTTCTCACAGTTCTGGAGGCTGGAAGACCAAGACCAAGCTGCTGGCAGACGTGGTGACTGGTGAGGGCCCTCTTCCTGATTTGCAGATGGCCACCTTCTAGCTGTACCCTCACCTCACCACCCTCATGACCTAACCTCGTCCCACAGGCCCCACCTCCAAATGCCATCACCCCGAGGAGAAGGCTTCAACAGAGCACGGAGATCACCGACATTCAAGTCCGGCTAAGCTTTCCTCACGGGACTTGTGGGGACAGCATTGAAAAGCTGAACGAGGAGGAGTTCAGGAGGCAGCAGAACCCAAACGCATGTCCCTTCTCACTGGTCCCTGAAGATTACAGCTGTGCCCCGGGTTGGAGCTGGGGGCCCCTGGGCCCCTGCCCTGGGACTGTAGCGTCCATCCCAGAGCTCCAGGCCTCCTGGCGTGAGGCCCAGGGTCCAAGGGATAACCTGGGGCGCTGGCATGGAGGGAGCGCCGCTACCACGGCTGTAGCATCTCTCCCTCACAGCCTCCCAAGCACCATTCTTCCACCCCAGCTGTGGCTGCTGGTTGGGGTTCTTTGGATATTTGCCAGGCCTGTTCCAGCCACGGGTCGGGGGGGAGGGAAGTCCCAGGAGGGCTGTCAGTGCCCTGCTGCTGAGTGTGGCCCCTGGGAAGTCAGCAGGTGGGCTGTGGGAGCCCCAAATGTCCTGTGATGGTGTTGGAGGGAGTCCCCACTCTCTCTTTCTCTCTCTCTCTCACACGCACACACATACACACATACACACACGTCCTACTCTAGTGGAGTTCACACTGCTTGGCTCACTCATTTCATGGACCCCCAGCAACGTCGTTTGTCTTTCTTGGGCTCCCTTACCCTGTTATCAGCGGACCCCTCAGTTTCCCCATCTTCAGGAGGGGGCAGTGGGCTGAACGCTCAGCCCCACGTCTGAAGGCCCAGGACTGTGGCCAGCTCTGACTCCCCGGGAGAGGCCTTTGGAGCTTCAGGAAGAGAAGCAGAGCTATTTAAACAGCCTCAAGGGCCGCCTTCCTCTCTGAGAGAAATAGGTGGCTGGGCTCCTCCCTCCCGCCCTATGATTATACAATAGATTTAAAGTCTCTGACATCCACAAATCTACATCAAAATATATTCTCTAGCCATAGGGAACGTCTCAGAATTGTTAACCTTCTCCCCAGGTATTAGAGGTAACACACTGTGAGATTAGACGTATATTTTCTTCAAGATACACCACCCATTGAGGGGTTCATATTTACATCTTTTGTTGATATTTTTTATAGATTAAAAGCGCCTCTTTGCTAGGTGATAATTCTGCTAAGTACTGTAATTTGCTGCCATTAATATTTGTCTGAGTCCTAGTTTGCAAAATATATTTGAAACCACGTTAGAAAGTCGCATAATTGCTTCTCTGCGAGCTGGGGAAATGAGTAGTTTCCTTACCCAGCCTTTATCCTGTTAACCTCGGAGGGGAGGGGTGTTCACCAGGGTCCTGGAATGGCGAGCACCACTGACCATGGAATTTCAGCGGCTGTCGGGGCGAGGACAAGCCCGGCTGGACCGGCTCCCCGTGGCTTCTGAGCTGTGCTGTGTGCTGGAGGCCTGGCCCTGCTCTGTCCCTGGACCACAGTGGGAGGCGAGTTCCACTGAGGATGCTCTAGCCCTGCCTGGGCTTTAGGCCTGGGGGATGGGACCCAAGGCGAGATCCCCACTCTTCCTGGGCCTCTCTTAGGGCCTCTTCTGGAATATGGGGAATTGCCTTCCCGATCGACCTGACTCTCCAAGGGAGTGTGTGAAAGGCTCCTGCCCAGGGATCAAGTGACTCTGTGCCCACCACTTAGTGGGTGCTCAGCAAATATTCAGGGGATGTGTGACTGATGCAGCTGGTGGCACACCCAGGCCTGATCTCCTGGGAAGCGGGGCGCGGGGGGCTGAGTGGGCCAGGCAGCACAAGGCTGGGTGAGAAGTTCCAAGCAGGGGCTCTCCTTCATCAGCACCAGGGACAGGGGACCCCAAGGCTCAGGGCAGGGAACCCAGGGTGACCTCAGCCTCTGCCTTCCAAGGTAGCCAGGGGACCCCGGCTTTCTCCTCTGCTACCCACACCATGCAAGCCCCCTCTCTAGGCCTCCTGCCACTGGAGTAGAGGCAGCCCCAGGCCCTTGCGAGCAGGTGGGTGTGATGTCTGGGTGTCTGGTTGGGGGCTTGGCCACAGCCTTGCCCCTGTTAGAGGCAACTGCCTGTCGGAGGCTGCACCACACAGACTGGGCAGCCACGAGCGCCCGGGTTCCACGGTAGTCTTTCAGGGTCTGGGCTGCACGCCAAGGCAGTGACCAGCTAGGGCATCTCTAATCAAAAAGACATTTTGCCTCTGCTGAGCTGTAACCTTCCCTCTCTGTCTTCTCCAGCAGCTGCTCCCAGGTGTGAGCTAGGACCCCCCCGGAGCAGGACTGAGCTCTAGTCCCTGTGGCAGCTGGCAGGAGCCTTGGAGCCAGCCTGGGTTTACTCACCAGTAAAATGGGGACAATGATGGCCGCTGCCTTACGGGGGTGCTTGCTGTGAAAGGCATGAAGACATGAAGAGCATTTGGGACGGCGCCTTGCAAGAGTAGCACTTGGTAAAGCTTATCTGATGTTATTAGACGTGTATGTGCGTTAGCAGGACATGTGTGTATTTGCGTGAGCAGATGTGTGCACACAAGCCTATGTGAGTGGGTGTGTGTGTGCTCAGGGCGTGCACTCTGAGGGGTGAGTGTGTGTACACACCCGAGTGCATGTCTATGTGCAGAGGGCTTGCCTGTGTCTCTGTGTGTGCTCGGTCCAGGCTATTTCACTTCTCCCGGGATGCCCAGCCACGAAACCTCTGACTCCTCCCTCTCCCACTCCCTGTGTCCTGCTTTCCCATCTGATCTTGTCACCCTCCGGCCTTCAGCCCTCCAGCCCCATCCTGCCCTCAGCTCCTTGTCCAGCCTGCACATGGCCTGGTCCCTCCCGAGCTCTCCAGCCTCCGCCATGCCCACGCTCCAGTCCCCTCTCACTGTGGCTCCAGCCACCTGTGGTTGTGTTCAGGCCTTCGCACCTGCCCTTCTCTCTGCCTGGAGTACTCTCTCCTCCTCTTAGCTTGGCTCACTCCCACCAGTGCTTCGGTCCTAACTGAGACGTCACCTCCTCCTGACCCTCCTTAATCTCCCAGGGCGCCCCCATTACCTCCACCCCCAGCTCACCTGTCTGTCCACAGGGGCACACCAGAGACCAGGAACCGCGTCAATGGTGCTAACTCCCACTGACACCCCAGCTCCCTCCTCGGGCTGAGCTCACTGTGGTCCACAGCGTGGTCCTGTCCTCTGTGGCTGCTGTGGGCCAACGCCGGATCATCAAGTGCCTTTCCATGCTCCAGCGCAGTGCGCTGTGGGCCTGGGAAGCAGAATGAGTGAGTGAATTCAGTTAGTCAACGGGCTCTGGCCTGCTGGGCTCCCAGACTCAGGACAGGCTGGAGTGGGCGTCTAGCACAAGAGAGGCCACCAGGCACAGCCCAGCCAGGCAGACTCGTGCAGGGTCCAGCCCCTCTGAGCGGGGAGCCCAGGGCCTGCTAAGATGCTCCTCTGTGTCCCCATGCAGCACCAGTCCCCCTGCCCCTGCCCAACCCTGTACTTTCTGGTCTACTAAGTGCTTGCCTCTTCGCGCTTGACCCCCAGTTCCTCCTCAGTCTCCTTGCACGTTGGGCAATGCAGAGGGGAGCCCCACTTGGCTGAAAAAGAATTTAAGGCTCAGAGAGGAGGAGTGAGTGACCCGGATTCACAGGGCTCATTGGTCTAGGTCCTCTGAGCCCGAGTCTGGTTGATCCTCTTGGAAACACGCACCACACGGGGTGGTGTGGCACCCAGGTCCAAAGGAAGCAAGCTCAGAGCCAGATGCAGCAGGGTCCCTGAGCTGGGGGGTAGGTGGGGGGTTGTCCTATAGGCCTCATGCAGCAAATCCCAACACAGATCGAGCTTCCGCGAGGCCCTTCTGTGCATGCCTGCTGTCCCTGCGTGGCCACACAGGGCACAGACTGGGCTCTGCACACGGGGCTGAGGGAGGGCTGCGACGACCCTGTGAAAGCCTGTCCTGAATCTCACGGGGGTCAGGGGACAGGAGCGCCCACCCTGAGGAGGAAGGCCTTGAGGCAGACCCCTCACCGCCAGCTGAAGGCGCAGGAGGCTCCAGCTTGGGCTCAGGCGCCTGGCTGCGTGAGCTGGCCCTTCACAAACCACTGTCGGCCCGGATGGAGGTGCTTTGGGTACTGAGCCGGGTTCCTGGCTGCAGACGGGCTCGGTCCCAGCACCTGCCTCCCAGGGTGCGGTGAGCCTTAGAGGCAGGTGCACGCGAGCGCCGTCTGGGTGTGGCCTCCGCGGAAGCAGACTGAGGAAGGATGAGCGCAGGCGGTTTCCTTGGCGGCGGGAAGCACGGAGGGAGAAGGGCAGTGAGGTGGGAGGAGAGGGCGGGGTCCCCTGTGTCCCCGAGGAGGAGCTTACCTGAGGGCATCGGGGTTCAGGCCTGCGGTGAATCTGCGGCTGTCCTCTCCCTCGCTGGCTGAGGGCTGCTCCCGCCGTGTGAGCCCCGGGCACTTGTGGACTGTGCCGCGTGCCTGCTGGGCCCATCCAGGGCCAGCGACAGTCCTCAGCACAGGGTCACAGGCGCTGGCAGGAGGACGCCAGGACGCCACGGGTGGGGGGCAGAGTGCTGAGGGATAGGGCAGTGTGTCCACAGCCTAGAAATACACCTGGCAACACTTTTGAGCTTTATAAAGAAGGCTAGCTACTATTATTTCAAATTGGAAGGGCCTCTAGAAATTGTGTCCGACTTCTGTTTTTTCATAGAGGAAAACTGAGGTCCTGAGAGGAGGCCTCATCCAGGGTCCGTCACAGGCCCCGTGGCGGGGCTGGCCTTGCACCTGGGCCGTTGTTTCCTCCCAGGGGCATCCGTGGGTATTTGCTGTTTAGCAGGGGTTTCCAGAACAGTCCCTCTGCCTGGGCACTCTCCATGTCTTATCCTGTCAAATCCTCACGACACAGTGTGTGACGGGAATTATGGTCCCCATTTCATAGATGAGAAAGCCGAGGCCCAGGAAGGGCAAATGAATGGCCAAGGTCATGTGTGCCAGGAAGTGGCAAAGCTGGGGCTTGAGCCCCAGACGCAGGCTCTGAACTCCAGCACACACAGCCGTCAGTGAGCATCAGAGAAACCAGGGGGCACGCTCCGTGGAAACACGAAGCTCAGTTTCAGAGACAAACACGTTTTGTTGAGGGGAATGAAAGTTTTGGCCAAAACCAAACCATGAAGCTGTTGGAAACGCACAGACAAGGAACTGACACAGCTTCCAAGGAAGCCAGAGCTCCAAGCAAGCTCAACAGAGTGGGGGCGGCCTCCAGAGGGTGGGAAGCAGCCTGGGAGGGAGGCTGAGGGGCCACGGGGCTAAGGACAGGGATTCCTGGAGTGGGGACAAGGCGCCCAGGGGCGGGCACACCTGCTGCCCACCCGCCTGCTGCCACTCTCAGAGCTGCACGTGGGACACACCCTCCCCCCCCAGGGACATGTGTTTGGGCACAGATTTGCTCAGTGACTTCTGGAGGGGAGAGACAGTCACCTCTACTTCCTTCAAATCAGACAGTCTCCAGACTCCAGCCGGCAGGGAGACTGTGTCGCTGTTCCTGGGCCCCCTTCCTCTCTGGTCACAGACCAGGCACAACGTCAGTGCTGTGAGATGCTGGAAAACCAGGGGCCTGGAGGCCCAAGGCATTGACATTGTTCCTGTGGCCACTTGGCTCAATGGTGTCCGTTCTTGGGCCCAGGGAAGTGCAGCTTCCGTCTCTGGGGTGGGCCGGGTGGGCAGTGTCTGTCTGCATTGGCAGCTCCCAGCACTGCACCATCCCCCTCTGTGCCCCTGGAGGCCTCAGCTTGTCCCCTTCGGTGGGCCTGAAACACCAAAGCTGGAGGGGCTGGGGTGGTGATGGACTTCAGCTGCCCAGAGCCGCCTTGTCTTTCCAGTGTGGGGACGGAAAAGGAGATGCTCTCGTCCTTCCTGAGCAGACTCAACAGAACCCGCCAGACCCCCAAAACAAACAGAACGAAAATTCATTGTGCCACGTACGTTCTTTCTCAACATTTCGTTCTGGTACGTGGACTTCCCTCCCACCTTGGGAGGTGGCTTCAGGCCCAAAGAAGAGTGTTGCTGCCAGAACCATGAAAACTGGGGGTACCTCAGATCAATCCACTCTGTGCAGTGGCTTCTGGGGCCACAGCTTTTCTTAGGAATTTTAAATCTGGGCCCAAAGGCCGCGAGGGTGGCCAGCGTTCCTTCCTGGCAGATCCTGCCCTCGAGGGGCCTGTGGCCGGATGGCAGGTGAGATGACCCCAGGGGAGGCCTCAGAGGCCTGCAGAAGCACAACACCCCTCCCCAGACTGCAGTCTGCCATCCCCGCCCTGGGCATGCCAGTGGAGGGGCCAGGACCCCCAGGGCAGCGAGCCTCCTTGGGCTGACCCAGATGGCGCTCTGCACGGCTGCCCGCCCCTCGCCCAGCGTCAGGTCCACAGCTTGGCTTTGTCCCTTTTGTCCTTCAGTTAATTGTCTGCTACGAGGAGGTTATCATGTCTGCGCTGCCCACCGACTGCTGGGCCGCCCGACATGGCCATCTTAGTATTTCCCGGCTCTTTTGTCCATCCTCTGCTGTTGGGTTCAGAGCCCCCTGGACTGATTGTCTTGTCACCGGTTGCCCATAATTTGGCTCCTGCAGCCCAGCCTTCGTCATTGCATCCCGCCCCACCCCGCCCCCCCATGTCATGCTGCCACCACTGCTGATCTTGATGTGCACAAATCCCACAGGCTTTTCTGCTTTCGTCTTAGTTGACCTCTTGGCAATGTGCAGTGAGTGTGTCTCCTGTTAGAAATAGGTGACTTTCTCGGCCTCCACGGCCCACAGTCGTGTTTCTTTCTGCCCAGTGGTTCTCGGGTGGTTCCTATTCCTCTCCTCCACATGTGGAGTTTGGCAGGTTTATTCCTTGGCCTTCTTCTCCTGCCCTCTTTCTCCCTGGGTGATCCTTCCTAATCCCATAGCTTGAAAGCTGACCTTGTCACTTAGCTAGTGCCGTGTAACAAGCACAGGTAACCCAGCGTCAGACTGCGGTGAGCAAGCTTTTCTCGTCTGCGCCTCTGTGGTTGGCTGGAGTAGCTCCGCTCCATGTGCCTCATTCTGGGGCCGGGCTACACAGGCACGATCTTCTTGTGGCAAATGGCGAAGTTCAAGTTAGCAAGACCAACTGCACACAAACACTTCAAGCTTCTGCTTCCACTGTGTCTGCTCCCGCCCGCCTGGTGGACTTTGGGTCGACCTCAAGGTTGGGGGCCAGGAAGCGTGCTTGACCCACAGTGAGCTGTGGCAAAGATGTAGATGAACGATTCTATCATGGGAGAGTGAGGAATTGGGACCAATAATTCAACCTACCCTAGCACAGCTGTGCTGACAACCCCCAAAGGTGTCTCCAGACCAGTCCTCTGTTATGACTCATATTCTATGCCCCCTTGACGTCTTCACTTGACTCTCCAGAAAGCTGCAGATGACTATTGCTCAGAGCGTCTGTGCCCTCTCTCTGACTGTTTCCCTGTCTGGGAAATGAGCAGGCTGACTCAGACGATCTACTAGTTCTGAGAGCTCTGGGGCTGAGGTCTTGTATCACCCTTGACTTTCTTCAGGAATTCTTCCCCCTCTGGATTCAGGTGATGGTGAAGAACATAGATGTGTAGCCAATGACCAATTCTGGAGGATGCTGGAACCTTCTGTTGACCCCTTCCAGTGTCTGTGCTCCTGGCTCTCACTGAGCTCTCTTGGACCCTGTGGAGGTCAGTTGGGCCATGCAGAATGAGTGGATGAGGACCAATTGGGCTGTTGGCAGAAGGAAGGACCCTCACAGTGGCCGAGAATTGGTCCCCAAGCCCAAGCTCTGAATTCAGAGAGGCAGGACTGGTGTGTGGCCCCACAGTTCTGTTGCTACCAAGATGGAGGATTCTTCTGTGGTCACTCTCATGGAGACAGGGGTGGCTCAGGGACCCTCTGGCCTGAAGCAACCTTTCTGAGCCCCGTGCACCCCAAACAAAAGCTGCATCTGACTCCTCAGCCTTTGTGCACATCTGCATTATTAGCAATGCTAATATCATTCTGCAATGATAAATAATTAAACAATTATGGTCATGAATCAATAAGTTTAGCACATTTTTTTCATCAGCAAATTGTACTGTATAAACAAGAAATATAAATTACCAAGTCTAATTTCCCCCTAAAATTATAAGCATTTTATATCTAATAATTAAAAAAGTATTAGAATTCAATGTAGGATAGTTAGAACTTTAAAGAATTTTCAGTTTCTACCAAACATCATTAAATTGTCATGTTTTATGACTCTGAATCTGATTAACATTTTGAGATCTGGCCTCAGAAATCTTTGTTAGCTCCCAGAGAAGCCCTCTAGGTTCCTGTTTCTCTCCATCCTCACAGACGGTAAATCCGCTGGGCTCTGGCTTCCAAGGGTCTGAATCCACAGGGCCAGCTGGAGAGCCGGGATTTATAGGAATTCTTGATTGAAAGCACAGGTTACAAATCCATGCTTTGTAGGCTCAGTCCAGCCCTCCACAGTTTTTGTTTTGGCCTGTTGAGAGTTGTTTTATTTTTATGTTTTGTTTTTAAGTTTAGATTTCTAGATTTTTTTGAAAAAATCAGAATATATAAAAACACTGGCTCATAGTTTAGATGCCCCGTTTAAATGAAGTGTGTACTGTCCAGATTGCCACAGTCCCCAGCACTCCCTACAGTCTCCCAGGCCCTGCGGCTGAGGGCATCAACAGTCGTCTCAGAGGCACACGGGACCGTGGCCCCGTCTCTCATTTATGTCGCCTGCTTGATCCCACTGGCATCTGGGTCTGCAACCCCTAGTTGAATGGTTGGAATTTGATGCTCCTCCGTATTCTAAGCACATAAGATAAGGGTCACTAAGGCCCGAGTCCCAGGACACTTGACAGGTGGAAACAGTGGACGAGCAGGAAACGACAGGTCCAGGTCCCCTCCAGGCTGGCTTCCTTTCACCCGCTGCCGACTACTTGTCGTGCTCCCATGTGTCCCCTCCAGTCTGAGGAGCGTCCTCCCACCTTCCCTGGCACTCTTGCTGCCTCTCGTGGACCAAACCCCTCACGCCACCCCTTTGTGGTTCTTTCCTTACTCTTCCCTCCCCAGGCTCCCAACGCAGTGGCCAGGCTCCAAACTTCCCTGTCTTTCGTCTCACCCGTCCACTACCAAAAGAGGACACTCAACTGACAGAACAAAACGGAAACCAGTTTCCCACCTCCACCTCCCATCCCCAGGCTCGGCTATTCAGAGCCCACTGTTAGGAGAAACGCCCTGATTAAATTAACCAATGGCTGGCCCATTCCTGCCCCACCTGCAACCCTGATCCGCCATCCACCCTGGCGCCAAGCCAGACCCTGGGGTCATCCTCCCCACCTCCCGTTCCCCCATCCCACACACACAGCGACTCCCCAGGTCCTTCTGACTCTGCTTCCGCAGCACCCGGGATCCCAGCTCCCACCCATCCCCTCCACTCCTTCTGGGCTGTGGCCACGACCCCGGCTCCTTCACTTGGGGTCTCAGCTGAAGTGCATTTGGAGGCAGGGGTGAGAAGCCCTCTCAAGTGAGCTCAAGAAGAGGAGGGGCGATTCTCGGGATAAACCTTTTGTGGGCTCCACAGGGGAGGCAGGTGGGCAGTGCAGGACAGGCGGGGCCCGTGTGCTGACACTTTGCCCTGCTCCTGTGTTCCCTGGTCCCTCTGCATGCCCCTTCTCCCAGGTCCTCCTCATCCTCCATGGCCTACTTCTTCATCTCCTCTGAGGAGCCTTCCCTCCCTATCCCAGCGTGTGCCAGCGGTTCCCTCCATCCCCCTGTCCGTGGAGCTCTGTGTCATGGGGACGGGTCCTGGTCCCTGGTTGGGGGTGCTCCAGGGAGACTCAAATGCCATGCTGCCTCCTGGACTCTCAGTCTGCGGTCCTGGGGGAAGACAGGACCCATGTACAGGTGAGCAGCCCAGAAGTGATGCACAGCCCAGCCCAGACCAAGTGATGCACAGACCAACAGAGCACCCGAGGAGAGCAGGCTGGGGGTGCGGCTTCTGCTCTCCTCCGTGCCCTGTGGGAGGTGCTGGCTGTGATGAGGACCCACAGATGCGGTCCCTGAGATGCTCCTGGGGTCCGGGAGACCCCAACACTGCCCTCCCCTCAGGGTTAACCTACCTGCCATGTGCCCGGCCAGACCTTGACCCTGGGGACGGTTTGGTCCTGCCACTTCCCGGAGAAAGCAGGGCTCCCTTGGCTTTCCCAGGTCCTCCCAACAACTCCAGATCTGCAGTCTGAGGTTTAAGGACAAAACTCCATCACTCACCTGGGTCCCTTGACTTTGGGGATCTGTATTCTTGCCTGTCATCTTCCAAATGGAAGTTTCAAGGTTGGACTAGGGCTGGTCACACAAGAGGCTCAAGAAGGGCCTTGTGATTGAAAAACGAAAGAAGGAAGGGAGATGTGAGCAGACGTGTTACATTTTACTACGGTTCAGAGTCCAGGCTGGAGGGTCTGTGCTGAGGCAAGACTTCCAAGGCCCTTCGGGGGTCTCTTCTGGGCCCCCAGGGAGGGTCTGGACTCAGGAATCATTGTTCCAGGGCTACTATTGCAGGACATCACTTATTAGTAATTGAAGGACATCACTTTTAATGGACTAAGAACACTTAAAAAGGACAGCAGCCATCAGTTAAATGAACAAACTGTCTGGTTCAAACAGATTTATCAGTCCCAGAAAAAATCTGCTAACCAATCAAGTCCCAAAAGAACTTGCTTGGGGTATGGACCCTTGCCAAATGTTAACATTAGGGCAGGGACTCACAGGAACACTAGGGCACAAAGCCGGAAGGGGTTGGATGTGGGGAGGGTCTCATCCTGGTTTCTCTTGGAATGCAGAGCCCGAGGCCATGGCCTGAGTGCACAGGTAGCTCACTGGGCACATGAGCCCAGTGACTGGGCGTGGGGAAGGAGGTGGGGCCAGAACAAGGATGCCATAGGGAGTATGGCCACCGGGCCTTGATCCCGAGGGAAGTTCTGAGGAGTTGTATGACACACCAGCTCCCCATCGTCCACCTAGGGGAACAAAATGGTAACAAATTTACCCACCGGCGCTGTCCTCCATTGGTCAGGGTGACCCCAAAGGCATGAATCCCTCCATGTATTCAGGCTGCCCGTGTGTGCCCCACTCAGGCATGGGCTGGGTGACAGGGTGTTACGTGGCACCTGGTCTGATGCAGGGATGCAGGGGGACAGTCCAGCCAGGGCGAGAAGCAGAAGGCAGCGGTCTCTGAGGGGCCCAGGTGATTTTGGAGGAAGCAAGGCAGCATGCTGCTTTTAGTCCCCCTGGGCCCTCCCAGGTAAAAAGGGGGTCTCGGCCCTCCTAGGGGGGCTGTGTCTTGGCCAGACCCCTCCAAGGCCCCAGGTGGAGGCTGATGCCCAAAAGCCAGGGCATCCTTTGAAGACGTGCAGCAAGAGCTGCTGGGGGGCCACGACGGCCCCCTGGGTTTGTCCCAGCAGCCTGGTTGGCTCTTGCCCCTCCCTGTGTCCCGCCCCGCTTGTGGGTGGAAGTGTCAGGGCCCTGGTGCCAACGCCAGTGAGCTGGGGCCTCCAGATTTTGTTTCACTCGGTGGCTCTTAGCAACATGTTTCTTGCATTCTGCTCATTCTGTTTCACATTTCACACTTCCCCGGGCTGAGAGATCCATCCATCTAGTGCAAACGCTTCTGACAGGGCTGGGGCGGAGGGGAGCCCTGCTGGGCCTGTCAAGGGGAATTCAGACGCTCGCTCACTGGTGGGGATGCCGGTCAGGACGGCTCCAGACTGACCTGTCCCTGTACCCCAGCTCCTTCCTGGCCTTGCAAGCCCCTCTCAGAGTTGCAAAAAAGCCCCTGCCAGCTCCTTCCTCCTCCACCCCCCACCCCAGCTCTCTGAGCAGCCCTGGGCTTGTCTGGACCTTGACACCTCCTGGGTCACCCCCACATCTCCAAACAGGCCTCAGACTTTTACTCTGCAGTGCCAATTTTGAAAAGGTTTTCTCTTCTATGTACTCAAGGTCTCTACTCAGAAACAACTCTTCTAATTTCCTGTCTCTATATATTTGTATTTATTCATAATTTTTAATTTTTTGCACAGAATTTTCTTTATTTTTCCTCTCTCTTGCAACCCTGGATTAATTTGAACCCCTAGATTGTCATTTATGTATCTATGTCTCTATTTATCTACCTATATTTTTAATTTTTAAATCTATAATAACATTCAGAATTAGTTCACAAAACTGGATTACACAAAGCCGGCAGGTTTAAAAATATTTCAAAGATGTTGCTTTCATGCTTCAAATCCTTGAAAAGCCAAATACATTCACTTCTGAAACTAAGTCTTGGGTTTTGCTGAAAAAAAAATAAGAAAAGTGTTTAATAGCACATATGGCATAATTTTATTTGACATCTGTTTTGTAACAAACAATATTTAGCTCACTTATTTGCTGAATGATACAGTACACAGTGCAAACAAAAAGTCCAATGAACAGTTTTTACGGAGTTTGTAATATATCAATATTTATTGCAAAAGAATGCAAAACCTAAACATTTAAGTGTGTTATTGATTGTAATAGGCAAAACATTGATCACTGTATGTTGCCATTGCAAAAAAAAAAAGTGTACGAAATGCCTTCTGGGGTATGAAAATGAGGTACATTTCGGCAAGAGGAGCCTGCTCCCCTTGGTGACATTTAGTCTTAGGCCTGCTCCCCCTTGTTTGTGTCATCCTATCGAAGACAGCTGTCAATATATTTAGGATGCTTTAGCTCATAACAGCAAAAATGGTGAGACTATTGGCTTAATTGCGAGGAGTGATTGATTTTAATGGAAACAACATTTAAAAACTCCAAACGCACGTTCTGTTGGCAAGGCCAACAAGAGCGCTAACGAGTTGAAGCCTCGCACAGAAATGTATGGGACTTACTGTAAGGATTTGCAAAGGACAACAATGGTTGACGCATTCATTTTTTTCTTCCTCTAAAGTTGAAATAAATTATTTGTTTACAGAATTGGACAACAGGAAGCAATGCAGAAATAGGATTGGATACTAACCGGTGAGCAAGGCAAATACCAAAACTCTGCTTGGGGAGACAGCAAGCGGGACCCTGGTCTTGCTTTTGTTATAATCACTATTATTAGAAAAGTCATATTGGAAGGTATTTAAACACAGTTCTTCAAGTTGTGGGCAGGAGGAAATGACAAGGGCTCTCTATTCTGTTTGGGTTCTCGGTGGAGGGTGCATTTTTCCTTGACTTGATCTCAGTAAAAAAAAAAAATGCAACCAAGATGAGTCTGCTTGATTGGAGGGTCTCATGGGATTGACTTGATCGCATTCAGGAGCCCCCAAAACAAGGCTCGGAAGACGGGAACACGGTCGGTGTGCTCCTCTGGGGCCTGGACCTTCCCCGGGGACCAGGGCGGTTGCAGAGTTGATCACTCTAGTAGGCTTTCAGACTTCTACAGGAATAATGGTAATAATGAGACAACAACAACAGCTAACCCTTGCTGAGCCCTTCACGGGCCGGCCACCAGGTACAGAGCCTCACGCGCACCCAGCGCGTGTCCCCGCGTGGAGGCCCCTGGAAAGCCAGGTTCAGAGGGCTCCAGTCACTTTGAAGAAGCCATGACCTGTGTCTTCCATTTTGCAATAGGTTCTTCGTAGCAGTTGGCGCCTACTGTGTGCCTGGCACTCTCCAGGCTCTGCGTACTGGGGTCGGCAAGGGCAGGGGTGGGGGGACCGGGACCCTGTCCTCTACTTGCTGGTGGGGAGGTCTTCCACAAACCCACATTTGTGTGGCGGGCAGCAGTCGACTCATTGGCAGCCTTGGGGAAAGGCCGAGGGCTGGGGAGGGGCCCCGCGCAGGGAGCTGAGGTCAGAACAGGCTGCTGCTTCTCTAAGTGACCTTGAGAGTGATCGGCCTCTCTTTCCTCGGGGCCTCCTCCCGAGACAGCAGGCAGCCTCGCTTCCTCTGGCTCTCCCAGCTGTCTCCACGGTTTCCCCACCTCTCCCCTCAGCCGATGGTGGATTTCCAGTCCTCGACCCCTGGCTGGGCTTCGCTACCCTTCCTTTTAACTGCTCTGAGTCCCAGTCCCCACATTATTATTACTATTTATTTATTTTTTTTTGCTGAGGAAGACTGGCCCTGGGCTAACATCCATGCCCATCTCCCTCCACTTTATATGGGACACTGCACGGCATGGCTTGCCGAGCCATGGGTAGGTCTGCACCAGGGATCCAAACCTGCGAACCCTGGACCTCTGAAGCAGAGTGCGTGAACTTAACCACTGTGTGACGGGGCCGGCTCCAGTCCCCACATTTTTGAAGGGAGAGTTAAGTGAGATAACAGGCGGAAAGGACGACCCAGTGCCCGGCACAGAGTGAGCGCTCGGGGAACACCAGTGCTGGTTTGCATGGTTCTTATTCATCGCTGGCACTCCCAGTCTCTCCTAAGATAACCCTGGTGTGAGGCCTTGACCTCTGCTAACCTCTCTGAGCCCCAGCGTCCCCACATGTAAATGGAGACACTCTCCATTGTGTACCTCGCGGGGTACACTGCTGGGAGGGCGAATCCGAGATACCCATGCACAGGGTTTTGCTCTGTGCCTGTTCCAGAACAAGCACTCCAATGTGAGGCGGTAGGAAGGTCAGTGATGCTCTCTTCCGATCCGGGGAGGCAGACCTGGTCCATTTGGAAACAAAGAACTAACTGCAGCTGCAAAGAGGCTTGCGCTGTGGGGTCTGACCTTGCAGAGATGCTAAATGGAGGTACAAGGAAGCACGCTCACCTTCTTGTGCAGAAGGTTCTAGCAGATGTCCTGGCCTTGGCAACAGAGATCAGTGACTTGAAGCTGAAACCTGATTCGTGGGGTGATGGGCGAGACCTCAGAGCAGCAGCCCACCCGCCCCCTTCCTCCTCGTCCTCAGCAGCAATTAGGAGCCACGAGGAAACAGAAAGCAGAGGCGAACAATGTATGTCACGAGGAAATAAGAACACTGCACAACTAGAATAAATAATAATATTTTTTTCTGGCTTTAATGAAACTCTGTAGATATAAAAAGCTGGAGAAAGGGATTTTTTTTTTTTACAGACCTTAATTATAGCAGGGTTGTTAGTAAATTTACTGAATTGCAAATGTAAAATATTCTGATGGCCTGAGTAAAACCACATATTTAAGCCTTCTAAATGAACATTTCTGTTTTTTGAGTAATTTGTACCATCTGTGTCAAAATTCTGAGTCTAAAAAAAAAAGCAGTGGAACAAATGTTGGTTCCATAAAACAGTCCTAGTTCATTGTTGAAATTGTCACACATTAGCATGGCAGGCCATCTGGGAAGACAAAAGCCTCTAACCAGATTGTGGAGATGATTTTATTGGTCTGGTATTAATCAGGATGTGGCATAATATTTAAGCAGAAAGGAGAGATGAGGTGAAGTGGAGTCTCCATCCGCCCCGACTGCGCACGAGTTGGTCCACAGCCCTCTTGCGCTATAGCGCGGGCATTTTTAAAGCCAGTTTCATCATCAGAAAATGTAAATAAAAGGCAAGGTAATCTTTCCAGTTTGGGAGCAGGCATAGAGCGCGGAAACTCGATGGGCTGGGCGGCCGGCTCTGGGAAGGATCGCTCTTGTAGAGCGGGCTTTACCGGAACCGCGCTGGAGTGAAGCGAATGGAGTCTGTCTTGATCACAGAGCACCTGACTCCCACTGCGTGAAAGACCCCACGCCTAGGACGGCCGGCGGCTCCTCAGCCTCCAGCATGTCCACTGCGAGGCTGGCCAGGCCTGGAGCGAGACCGGCTGCTGGGGTTATCTCCTGTGGGTTGGGGCCCTGGGCCTGCATCAGACCCCGCGCCTGGGTCCCGCCATTCCTGACTGGTGCTCAGGAGCAGCTCCAATCAGCTCGAGAGTGGAGGGCTCAGTGGAGTGGAGAGGGATGGAGGTGATAGTTCAGAGTGTGTGGTGGCTTCTGCTGGCCTGTCCACTTCGTGGGCACATGTCCCAGGGTGAGCGTGCACGGTGGTTGAGAATCTGATGTCCCCCAGTGGGTCCCGCTTCCTCCACGCCTCTCACAGTGTGAGCATCTCCCAGAGCTCAGAGGGACGTCCAAGTTAAAAGGCATTTTTCCACACAACTTGCACTTGTACGCAAGCCACCAGCTTCATCGGGGGCCTCATGGAAGGAAAGGTGATCTGTCCCAGATGCTGGCTGTGCTTCATAGGAGATTTTAAGGGAAATTTCCAGTTTGCTGTCATTTCACTTACACACTGTTAGGATCCACCCCCACGTGCTGTGCGGCTCGTGTGTTGGAAGACTTGTATGGGGGTGTCAGGCTGCTGCGGGGCTGGGGGAAGGCCCATGTCCTCGGGGTCTGCTGGGGTGTGGGAGCTGCAGCGTCGCGACCAGCCCACCGGCTCAGGCCTGCCTGCCTGAAGCTGGCGTTGCGGCTCTGCAAGGCTGTGGAGGAACCAGGGCCGCCTCTGTCCTTCGTTCCTCGTCCATCGGAAGGTCACGAGCAGAAACCGTCCCTTCCAGACTGGCGGCATCCTCCTTTGCACAAATTCCAAGAACCTGTAGAGTCTTCTCCGGCGTCTGCTGCTTGCCCAGCCCTGTAGCGAAGGAAGGGAGATCCCTGGCCACTGGAACTGAGTCCAGTTTTCAGGAAAAACTTACTTGACAAGGGGGGAAGTGACAGCAGGAAATGCAGTTGCTGGGTCCCCAGAGCTCAGATAATTAGGTGTGATTGTAACAACTGTGGGATGCTCTCTCAACATGGAAATGGATCGCTCTACCCTGGGGGGTAAGACCTTTTAATGGCTCCCCCTCACCCCCGGGAGAGGCCAGAATCCCCACGAGGCCCTGTGAGATCTGGCCTCACCCTCTGGGCCCCCACAGAAGGGCCTTTCCCCTCTCCTCTCCACAGGGCCTTTGCATCTGCCATTCTCTCTGCCCAGAGGGCCCTTTCTTGCCACCTGTGTGGGTCCAGTTAATTCCTTCCCTTCCTTCAATGCCGACTCAGGCAGAACTTCTTTAAAGACATCTTCCTTCGGTTTAAGAGCACCCTGCACTTCTCTTTGGCCGCACGTGTCACTGTTTCAATTAAATAACTTATGTAATCACCATTTGTGCCTTCATATCTGAACACCAGACGGCCCTCTGTTTTCCCAGTGAAAAGATGAGAACTTTTTGAGGGGTCCTGCTTATATACATAGATTAAGGATATAGTCAAAATTGTCCAATTCCTCCTTATAACAGTTATTGTGTTGCAATACATATTTGAAATGACATATATCAGAAGCTATGTCATTTCTGCACACTTTTTCGTCCTCCCATACCAGGAATCAGCGGTATCCAAACTCTCACGTGCAGCCCCCCTCGGTGCCTTCGCTACCGGGGGCCCCTTTCTCGGCCCCGCCTCCCATGACCTGTGGGATGCAGGTGGTCCAGATCCATGAAGGATGCGTCAAGAATTGTATCCGAAGCTGTGAGCACCATTTGCCATCCGTGTTCTCCCTTAGATACCCACTTTCCGGTTGCTGTTTCATGTGACCCTTGAAAGGCTGCCTTCTAATGACACCTAGTACCTGCCATTGTGAGATCACACGCCCTTCCCAGGAATAGTCATCGTTTTGTTTATTTTCTTTGGTTTTTTTACTGGTTCCACCAGGTGACGTCTATGAGCCTCCAAGATTAGCATCGACTGAAGGCCTGTAGGACTAATATGTCTTTCCTTTTAGTTCAAGCAGAAAGTCATGGAGAACAGAGCTGGCAACATGACAGTAGACTCTGCAAAGACTCAAGCACAAGGCAGCTCCCTATTTCCTTTTTTTTGCTGAGGAAGATTCACCCTGAGCTAACATCTGTGCCAGTCTTCCCCTATTTTGTATGTGGATCGCTGCCTCAGCATGGCTGCCATCGAGTGGTGTAGGTCCACACCCGGGAACCAAACCCAGGCCACCCAAGCAGAGCACACTGAAGGTAGTTGCGTAACTACTAGGCCATGGGGCCGGCCTGGCTCCCCGTTTTTTAAAGGACAATTTTGGGAAAAGCTATGCCTTATAATCTGGCAGTAATGGCCACTCCGTATCCTCAGTGCTCTGGATTACAAGCTTCACGAGGGCAGGGCCCTCCTCAGTGTCAGTTGCCCCGAGTCCCAGGGCCGCGCAGGGAACCCGGCATGCCACAGTTGCTCAGAAAACATTTGTGGAATACAGGGTTGAATGAAACGCAAACAGGAGCAGGGAAGGGGAGCGGAGGGTGGTCCGGATGCAGCGTGGTCATGCAAGGCGGGAGACTGGCTGTCAGGCGGGGGCGGGACGCTCCTCCACGAGGCAGAGCAAGGAGGCACTGACAGTCCAGAGGTGGGACTGGGAGGCCTCACACGTTGCGTGCACACACACACCCCCACAGACACCCACAGAAAGACACACACACCCCCTCACAGACACACACAGACACAAACAGATACACCGACACAGAGACACACACAGACACACAGAGACACAGATACAAACAGGTACACAGACACAGAGACACACAGACACCCACAGACACACACAGACACAAAGTGATACACAGACACACCCCCCCCACCCACACACAGACACACATACACACATAGACACAAACAGATACACAGAGACACACAGACACACACACACACGAATGCTCCAAAGGAAAAGTGATTCCAGGCCGAACAGAAGGCTCCAGAAGATGGGAGGAGAGGAGGGCACTGGAAGGTGGTGGCCCTTCCTTGGCCGCAGTTCTCGTCATCGGGCCTGACCAGGCAATGAGTGCAGCCGAGGCGCTCTCCCGAGGATCCCCTCCTTGTTAGACGTTGTTGTTAGCTCTCTAATGTCCTCCACTTAAGTGACAGCCACTGAGGTGTGGGGCTTCCTGGTGCCTAATGGCCCAGGGTGTCGCTGAGGGCCATTAATCCTGCTGCCCATTAATCTCGGAAAATACCCAGGGTCATTACAGGCTATGTGACCCTCAGCGAGCAGTAATACCATGAGGGGTGGCCTGGGCCCCAGCCCCTGGGAATGCCCCTCTGCCTGAGTCCTGAGTCCTCGGGCAGCAGGTTGTCTGGTCTTTGCATGTGTGCGTGTGTTTGCAGCTGCACACACCCAGAATGAGGGGACCGCAGTCCAAATGGGGAGACGGAGACACGTACATCTGGATCCCCAAGTGCTGCCTAGGGTGGTGGGGCTGCTGTGTGTGGAGGGCCGGGGACAGGAAGAATTAATCAGAGAAGGGTTCAGCATGGCCCTGTCTCCTTCAGAGTGTAGGGTGCAGAGTACTCAGTTTCCCGCCCTTAGCGAAGGACAAGAAAGCTCAGGAAAGGGGCCCCAGCCCCAGGGCAGAGCCACCAGGGCTGTTCTACAGGAGAAGGGGAGCTTAGCAGCAGCGTCCTGTCCTGCTCCTGCCACCAGGGCACTTCCCCTGTGCCGCGCAGGGCCTGCCACCCTGTCGTCCCCATCCGCTCCCCTCCACTCTCCTCTCGGGCCTCGGCCTCTGGGGTCCTGTGGCTCCTGCTGCCTGTGGCCTCTCCACACTGGATTTTATCTAAGAATCCAGGTTGGGGTCAGACCTCCTGGGTTCAAATCTTGGCTCTGCTGCTCCTAGCTGTGCGACCCTGGGCCGTTTACTTACCTCCTCTAGGCCTCAGTTGTTTTTTCCACACAATGAGAAAAACAACAGGGTTGTTATGAGGCTTAAATATAATTACACAGGGAGAGCATTTGGGACAGTGCCTGGAGCCCCGCGGGGTCTCCACAGATGCTTCCTCCTCCTCCTCCTCTCTGACTGTGTTACCATTTCCGTCACGCTCCCTGCGTGTCTCCTGGCCTCCGTCCCCAGCCTGGGATGCACTCGTTGGGCACCCTCTCCTCCTCCACAGAGGCTGTGCCAGCTCGTTCCTTGCTCTCCAGAGATGAGCTGGAGGGCCTGCCCTCTGACCACCGCCAGCGCCTGCAGGGGGCTGTCTTTGGGTCAAGGGCCAATCTCTGGTTGGTGAGGCTAGAGTTCGGGTGCAGAGCCCGTGACCTCAGTGTAAGGCTGCACTCTGGCCTGCCTCGGGGGCTGTGGGCATGGCAGGCGTCCAGTTCTGCCCCACAGGATCCCTCCTGGTCCACTGCCCCAGTGACCGCCATGTGGCCAGTGCTCAGCGTTTACCCAGCATAGCCTGGGTCACCTCAGGTCTCTAAGGCTGGCCTGGCCGACATCGAATCCCCACTCTCCAGATGTGGAACTGATGGCCGTGCTGGATCCTGACTCAGACCCCGGGCCTGAGCCAGCACCCTCCCATGGTGCCACACTGCGTATGTGTTGGCGACCCTGGTGATTTGGGACAGGAACAAGACAGAGCTAACAGAGAGTTTGACCCCAGATGGAGGAGTCAGATTTGGATAAATTTTTCCAGAATCTCTCAATTGGTCTGGCTTATGACTATCTTTGATTTCAAAGACGCTGCTCAAGGCTGACCCCACCAGGGAGCCAAGTCTGACCAGGCAGCCCCCAGGGTCCCTGAGGCCACTCTCTCTGCCTGAACCCCCACACAGCTCACCCACAGGAGCAGCCCCATTTCCCTCTGGGCTCAGTGACAGGTCTCAGCAAGGGCACACTCTGCTCTGGAGGACTTTCTTGGAGACTCAGAGAGCAGGGAGCAATGTCTCCCCTCCTAAGAGGCTGGTGTCACCTGTGGGTGGGGAAGGGGAACACTCTGAGGAATGACGCCTGGCCCCCCCAACCAAAGAACTGGGACACAGAGAAATGTCACTGCTGCAGCACAAAAGTGTGGTATTATCAGCCCCGTGCAACGGGCAAGTGGATTAAAATGCCATTAACACAGCAAATTAAGCTTACAGTGAAGTAAACAGAAATTAAATCAATAACCAGCACCGGGGGACAGCTGCCTTTTCCCAAATGGTCCCCCAGGGCCTGGGGGCCGGTGGGTGCATGGGGGTGAGGTTAGGGGGCTGGGTGGAGTGGGGAGGGTTAAGTGGTGTGAGTGGGGATGCAATTGGGTAAATTGGGTAAATTTTTCTTCCCATCAAGACCTGTCCCTCCGGTGGAAAGCAGCTTTCCTGTGTCCACTCAGGTGGCGTCCCCATGATCTGCCAGCTCCCTGTGCTTCTGAAAGGGGTGATGGATAGATTTCACCTCCTCAGCATCCATTCACTTTTCTTTTGGCAATGGCACCTGGATTCTTCTTTAGGAGTCCCCACTTTGCCCCCCTCCCCCCAAAAAGCCTCCTGGTCCGTGCTGTTCTAGTAAGTTGTTCCACTCTTTGGCTTAAGTCTGATACCTTGTCCAGGCTTATCTCAGGAGAGAATCATGTCCCCACACAGCATTTGATTCAAGGATGCTCAGCTGACCTACATTTCTGCCGAGAGGTAGCACAAGGACTTTGTCTGGAAATTTCTGGAAGGCTGTTCTGTCCTGAGAGGTTTCTGAGCTGACAGGAGGCAGATCTTGTGCTGTACGATGCCATCCTACTACATGGGGAGAGCTTGGGCTGAGAGTGGAGCCACACAGAGGTGAGGAGGTGGAGGCCGGATTTGAGTACCTGGATCCAGCTATGCCTGAAGCTATACCAGGTCTACCCCTGGACTCTTCAGGAACCTGAACCTTCCCACCCTCCATCCTTTTATTTACAGTTTAAATTGGGATTTAGTCATTTGCAACTAAAAGTCCAACTTGAAAAATAAAGTTATTCCTTTTTTAAAAAGAAAATCCATTTACCAAACACTTCTCCAGGACCATCTAGCATACAGTCAGATAGTAAGATCGATGGCAGTGTCCCTTAGTCTTCCCTGCCCTCCCACCAGGTCTCTGCCTCCACTTCGCTCACTCCACAGACTCTGCCGTGTGTGTGTGTGTGTTTGTGCGTGTGTGTGTGTGTTGTGGGAGGGAGTCTTGCTCTGTAGACACGGGGAGGAGCAGCAAAGAAGGGGTGCAGACAATGTGAAACCTTCCCAGCTCTTTTCCGTCTCCTGCTGCCAGATGCCCCGGATGGAGGCGCGGAGGTACCTGGACTGGGAGTCCGGAGACCCTGTTCCGGGGCTGGTTCTCTGTGTGCGTTTCCCGCGTCCACGGGCCAGTTTGCTCCCTCTGGTTACCACTTCCTCATCCACCCCACAGGGTCGTGTGCTGTGCCCTGCCGGCCTGAGCAGATGTCCCTCCACGGGTCAGCCATCCCTCCCTCCACCTGCTGTCGTCCTCCTCTGGGGCAGGGGGCTCTATGCTGGGCTTGGGGACCTAGCTCCTGTCTCAGCCTCTCCCTTTTGTTTCTGGCTTCAAACGTCTGGGGCAGAGGCATAACCTTTGACTGTTGATTTACTACTATTACTGGGGACTCACGGTTGTGTTCTTATTCTCCTCCATGTCACAGTCCTGTCGTCACCCGCCCCACCCCAGCGCTCCTGCACGGGAGGGGAGAAGACCCAGATGGAGAGGGGGATGACTTTTTCTCCCGGCGGCCCCTACTCCACTGGCAGGACTCGGCTCCTTCTGGAAGCCTCTCATGGCTGCCCCCCGATCTGGGCAGGTCCTTGGCTCCTCTGTGCTCCTGTGGCCCAGGGCTCTCCTCTGTCCAGCAGCCATGCTGCTGTGAAGCTGGCAATCCCCGCCTCGGTTTCCCCTCTGGTCTCTGGGCTTCTTGGAGGCAGGGACCAAAGCTGTCCCTCGCTCTGCCCCCAGCACAGAGCCCAGGGTGGGCTGCAGAGCCCGCCTCCGCATGCACCTGCTGACTGAAAGAACGAGTGGATGAGTGAGTGACTGGATGGACGGATGACGTCCTGTCGCAGATGCCTTTCCCAGGGCTGAGGCCTTGGCCTCTGACCTGCCTTTGGGACCTGCGTTAGGACGGTTTCAGTGAGCTGAGTCACATCAGTGACCCCACGTGAGGCTCTCAGGGGCCAGGGCCCCTCTGTGGGACGTCTGGCCCATCCTCCCCACTCCCTCCCCCTGCTCACTCCCACTCCTCTTTCTAAAGGAGACCTCCTTGGCCCTGCTGCCAAGGCCCGGGGGGCAGATGCTGGGGTTTCAGGCAGCCGGGGGCTGCCTTGTGGAGCTGTTTGGAGGAGAGGGGGCGGCAGTCTGGCTAGAGGGTGGGGGCTCTGCCTGGACCGCGGTGGCGGGACCAGGGCACACTTCTCACTTTGCCTGGTTATCGACTCTCCAAAGAGTCTGTAAACACTCACAGAGTAGGAGGGAAGACCAGTTGCCCCTGACAAAGACGATGATCATTACCCCTACTTTTGGGGGCCAGTGTGGGTGGAGCCCCTCACGGCCTCCTACCCCATGAGCAAGGGGCTCTCTTGCTAAAAGACACTCCTGTCCTCCCAGCTTGGCTCCAACCCTCCGGTCAGTGGTCACCAGGGTCCCCCGCAGGCCTGACACCCCCAGTCTGGGCATCTCTCTGTGGAGGGGAGGCCGGGGGCACCCTTACCACAGCTGCCCCCCTGGCACCATCCCTGGCTGGGCAGGGGCAGGAAGAGGGAGCTGGCCCAACTTTGAAGAGTTTTAAATTCCTCTGTTGATTTTCCCCTCTCTCTCCCTTAGGTTCCAAATCCAATTCTAGCTCCTGGCCAACTGGTAGAATTAAAGGATTAAGAGCTACCCAGGTCTGATCCCGACATGAAAAGATTTCACCGAGAGGCTCATAGTTCAGCGTCCAAAGCCAGGGAAATGGTTCCGCCTGCGGCCAGGTATTGTTTTGAAAGCCTCCCTGGAACCACCTTTTGAGCTGCTGGCTGGGGCATCACTGTTGCACTTATCTCTTAAGACCTCGCTCGTAATTGCTCCACGTCGGACAAGCAGAGGGGACTCCTGGCATTATCTGTGAAGGGCCCTCTAATCCAGTTCGTAAGGACAGAGTGGGAATCAAGACACCGCGGATCCTTCTAAAGTCAACGCAGAATTTCACGTGAGCCCTGAGCTGCTCTCTGGAGAGCCCCAGGGACAAATATGGGTGCCAGGCCCCCCGAAAGGGGTCCAGAGACTTGAGGGTGGGGTGAGGCAGGAGTGGGTGGGGGCTGGTCAGACAGACCAACTTGTGGAGGAAAAAGGCTTTGTACAGAAAAGCAGAAGGGATGTTTGAGAGTGTGCTGGACGGGTGTAACCGCGTGTGTGTATTCACGTGTGTGTGTATACGGCGTGTGTGTGGACTTTCTGCACCAATGTCAGAAGAGTGGGCCCTGGCCAGGCCCCCATGAGCTCAGCTGGTCAGCCGGGCAGTGAAGGGCCAGGCAGCCCGTGGCACAGGGCCGCGCAACTGTTGGCCTCTGACAGGCAGGAGCGTGGCAGAGGTGTTGATGAGTCAAGGCTGTGTTTTTGCGGCCCCACGGGAAGCTTCCTGACAAATGCTTTTCATCTTCGGGTGGGGGGACAGGCAGTGTGCCGCTCCATATGGGCACACCTCCATCTATCAGTCGACTGTCGCCCTTCATGGGACGCAGGAACATTCCCCTGACTGATGGAGCGTTTGTGGCGACGTCACGGAGACTGCAGGGGCAAGCTGAGACGCCAGCATCCCTCGGCACCTCCCTCGGTTCGTCTGTCTGCACTGGCTGGTGGAGGTCCCTCCCCTCTCACGCGGCGGGAAGGACAGCTTTCAAATGGCCCAGCTGGACCACAGGGGCCGTGTTGCACTCTTAACACTTCTCCAGGGTGAGCGCACAGGAGTGTGGGTCGCTTAAACCGTCTCCTGACCTCCAGACACGCACCTCCACCCGTGCGTCTCTGGGCCCACCAGAAGCCCCACACCCCAAGCCTCCGCCCCGACAGCCTCTCCCCCCGGATGGCGGACAGCAGGCCGCCAGCCGCCCTCTGCTGATGCCTGCTCAGCGTTGCTGATGCAGCCTCGGGTCCCCGACAGCAAATCAGAAAGGGCTAGTTGGGGCGTTGGGGTCCTGGTTGGGGCCCCCGAAGCAGACCCCGAGATGAGGATGGGTGTAAGTCATTTATTTGGGAGGCAATCCCAGTGAGCACCATTCGGGGGGGAGTAAGAAGAGGGGAGAGGCCGTCAAACAAGGCGGGTGGCCCGAAAGTCCCCGAGCTCGGGGGGAGCTTAGCACAGGCCTCAGAGTGTCCCCGTGGTGGGAAACTCGGGGGGTCTGTGACCAAATCCCGTCAGCCCCCGGGTGGGGGCTACTCCCGAGGAGGTAGTTACCTGGCCTGCTGGTCAAGGGCTTTGGAGGACCGCAGGGACAGAGATGCGGAGACTTTGCATCTGGCCACTGGATGCAGCAGGGGTGCGCTGGCCTGCTAAGGCCTGAGAGACGTGGGCAGGGAACAGCCAGCAGCAGCTACAATGGGTCCGCCTAGGGCACATTTCGGGCCAGGCTGGTGGGGGCGATGGGACAGTGGAAATGTGGGTGCCCCAGGGCTGTGACTCTTGGCTGACCGGCTTTCAGTGACCGCCTGTGGGAGTTCCTGACCTGTCGGCCTCCTGGGACCCTGGCCCTCTTGTTGCCAGGACAGGACCCCACCTGTCCCCCTGCTCACCGGGCAAACACAGTCTTCATCCTCCAACCACTGCCCAAGCGTGGCTGCATTCTTGGTGCAGGCCAGGACAGGCACGGGGTGTGGGCTCTGCTGTCCACTCCTGAGCCGAGATGTGACCCTGAGCTAGTCACCTCCATCTCAGAGCCTCACTGTCTTCACATGGAAAGTGGACACCTTGCACACAAATAAGCAGAGAAGGCTAGAATGATTGGTGGTACTGGAGCAGAGGTGGGGACGTCTGTGTGACCTCCTGTTTAGCTTCACGTACATATAGACCAATACACGTGGAACTATTCACAGATCTAAGTATACACAGGGGTTAGTGTCCACACACACATTTCCTTGCTGTCAGCCGAGGCGGCTGAGAGGCAATGACACCCCAGTAATAACTAGCACACCTCACACCCAGACTTTGGTTTCCATTACCATTCTCAAAAATAGGACCCAGGGCTCCTCGGAGAAATGGCTGATGCTAGGACTGGAATAGGAAATATATAAGATGAGCCTGGAGCATCTTACAGTGTCAGAAAATAAGAAAGTGCTCAAAATACATAAAAACACACGCACAATGATGGGGGTGTGTCAAAGGGACCCAGGAGCCACTGAAAGAGCCCCCACGGCTAAAGGTGGAACAATGTGGGCCACAAAATAAACAATGTGGCAGTGGATTACGACCCAAAGTCGTAAGAAATAAAGAAATAAACACCCCTGAGTCCATACTGGTGTAAATAAATGATTGAACAAAAAATAAATGGGCGAGAATAGAGAAAGCTCCTGTACAGAAGAATTCCCAATAATTTATGTAGATACTCTACATAAATACATAGATGCTCAAGGAGGTGGATTATAATTCCCACTCCTTAAGTGTGGGCTATATACATAGCGACTTCCTTCCAAAGTGCACAGTACGGAAAGGGGAGATGAGAAGGAGTAACTTTACTGTGGGAAACCTGACCTCAGCCAGGTGACGAAGGTCAACATCAACAGTGATAAGTCATGTTGACAGTATTATGTGATAAGAAGAGCACTTCACCTCTGTAGTCTTCCTCCCAGGACCCCCTTACCTCGGTCTGACCAGGAGAAAAACACCAGACAAACCCACATGGAGGGACATTCTACAGAATCCCTGACCAGTATTCCTCATATGTGTCAAGGTCATTGAAAACAATGAAAGTCAGAAAAACTGCTACCATCTAGAAGATCCTCAGGATGCATGATGATGGAACATAGTGTGGTATCTTAGATGGTCTCCTGGAACAGAGAGAGGACATTAGGTAAAAACCAGGGAAATCTGAATAGAGTGTGGACTTTAGTTCATGGTAATGTGTCAACATTGGCTCCTCATTTATGACAGGCGCCATCATCGTCATATAAGATCCTAACAACATGGGGACTCTCTGTACCATCTGCACAACTTTCCTGTAAATCTAAAACTATTCTAAAATCAAGTTTGTTTTAAAAATGGGGCACCTGTCCTTGAAGGTAGCTCTCCCGTGGATGAAGGGCCCTGCCTGGGGCCAGGGAACGTGGCTTCTTGTCACCGGGCAAGTTGCCTCAGTTTCTCCCTCTGTCAAATGGCAGGGTTGATCCCTAAGTCCAACTTTGACAATCTATGATTTCCTTCACATGTGACTTGAGTGGCTGGAGAAGCGTTTTTGGCTAGAGGGACCCAGCTGATGGGAGCTTTTGCGAGGGAGGTGGGTTAGGAGCACCCCCCTAGATGGGGCTTTTGGTGGAGCAGAGCACGGCTTGGCCCAGGCCAGCTGCTCTAGCACCTTCCTTGCTGGGCCTTCCCCTTCACAGACCATTCCTCAAGCCTCCCTAGTTCTCTTTTTCCCAACCAGTTCTTGGGAGAACCGGGCAAGGGGGGAGTTGACGACGAGAGGATGCAGTGACGTGTCTTAATGCACAGTTTCCTGGGGACCTAAAATGAAACTTGTAACAGCTCAGAGGCTGTGCACTGAGGGAGCCTCTACTGCGGGTTCTCAGAAGGGTATTCCAACTAAACTGAAGGAATAAATATGCATCTTCCTCGTCTTTGATGAGCAATCACTGCACGGGGCCCGAATCCTGAAGTGGCGGGGCGCTCCTCCATGGGAAAACAGCCGTCTTCCAGTGGCCTGGCTTTTGTGCTTGTCACCTGTGCTCATGCTTTGTGGCCATGAGACCACGTGCTTCCCAGGGCCTGCCCAGAGCTGACCTGCTGTGCCAAGCTAGGGAACAACCCAGAAGTGGAAAGAAAGAGAATTGTAAAAAAAACGCACACAGGTGCCTTGTAGAAAGATGGGGTCCACAGCACGTCATCGTAGGGTGTCAGTCCACAATGGGTCACGCCCAAGCTGTGCTCTGGCAAGTCCTTTCAGAGAAGAAGGGGAGGGAGCTGGCTCTGTGGCGCCCAAGCCTTGGCAGGGTCAGGCTCTGTGGGCTGGACTATCTCCTCTACCTCTCCCTGCCCACCCCCCGGGAACCCAGGCCTGTGTGTTCTGATGCGGGGGAACGACTCAGCCGCATTTTGCACCTAAGTGGGTTGCCCCCAGGACCCCCGGCGACGGTGACATTTATTCCACCGTCTCCCTCATGCAGCTGTATTTCCCTGGCTCCAGCAGGAGCTCAGTTTCAGCCTTTCTCCAGACACCCAGAAGCTTCCAGGACAGCACCTTGGTGTGGTTTAATGAATGGCGAACCTGCTCTCACAAACAGAAAGAAAAACACCTCCACAAACCTCCAAACCCATTAGTTGGAAAATACTCCAAGATCAACACATTTTAATTCACTAATTAATACAGCCAAAAGGCATTTTTCATATTAGACTTATTAAAATCACTTGTATTTAAGTGTTTTTGAACTCATATTTTCCGAAGCCGTGCGTTTTTCTAAAGTGTTCTAGTCATGTTATGCAAATGCCTATTTAAATTACCAGGGGTATTTGTTTTCTATTTCTACTCTGTAAAACATAATTTTAATACAAGTTATTTGTGAAATGCACATTGGAAAAAAGAAAATAAGATTTGAGATGGCATTTCTATGATAATTTTATTGCAAATGTTGACCATGTTTTTGTATTTGTCTGCAAAAGGTAATGCAGAATATACATAAGACATATTTCTGGGATTTATTGTCGTATGTGACTAAATTAGTAAAGCAAAATTTGCTTCATTTTTTGAACCTGAGGCAGGGCAGTCCATCACCTCGTGAAGCGTGTTTCAGAGGGAACAGGCACGGCCACGCGGCGGGCTGAACCCCGTGCCATCACAGAGAAAACGCGCTCTCGCTCTGTGCTTAAACAAGATTTTCTGACACCTGTGTGCTGCCAGACATGACATTTGAGGCAGAAACACAGGCCTTTGCAGAAGAGAGGGAGACTCAGCTCGAAGCTGGACAGGAATGCTGAGTGGAGGACATGAGTAGGGTTCTCTTGAGTGACAAGGTGGTAAATGCGGGTGGCCAGACTCCAGGGAGAGGGAGAGCCTTGGGACAGGGCCCTGGGGAGGGTCTTTCTTTGTAGTTTTATCTAGAACATGTAGTCTTCCTACTGCCAGCACCTTTTTGATACATGTGTGATACAGACACAGTAAGATGGCCAGAGGCAAAAGATAAAGTTGAGAGAGGGAACCCTGCATTAAAGATTAAGTATTAATGCTATTTCTGAGCTTCCTGGCAGCCAAGGCGAAAAAGGGAAACATAATGAGTTCAATGCTTTTCTTTGTCCAGTCAAAGAATATCTGTCTTTTGGGAGGACAGTTTCCCTCAGTCTTCCAGGTTCAGTGGAATCCACACAGGGCCCCTCATAAGGGAAAGCAGGGACACGGCATGCTTTGTCCTCAGCGGTGGGTTTACAGAGGGTGCAGAAATGCCCTTATGAGGGTGATTAGATTCAAACAAAGAGTAAGATGGTCAGTCATAGTTAAAAGATGTTTCTGTGCTGGTGTGGGGGGCACCTGTAACAGAATGAGACTCCATCTCCAACACCCCGACCCCAATCCTCCAGGGCAGTCACTGCTCACTCTTACAAGTGTCAACTAGGACTAACAGTGGGATTTTCCCAGGCTCCCCTGAGCCCGGGGGAAGGAGGCTGCCTGTCCTGAGTGCTGGCTGGGGGGCGGGGGAGTGCTGTAGGGCACACGAGCCGGTGGGGCTGCATTTGCATCAGTGTCTGTCCCTTCTAGGTGCCAGCGATTGGGGTTATAAAAAGTAGGGCGTGGAAACAGAAACTTACCTCTGGTAGCCCCCCCTTCCCCCGGGGCAACGCCCCCGTCGATACCTGCGGAGAGGGACCCCGGCTTGCCCTGCAGAAAGGGTCTGCAGCGTCTCCGGATCACACAGCAGGTTCTTGTTCACAGGGGACTCAGTGTGGGTCTCCCAGAGGGGGCTGGCCGTGGTGCCGTCTGGGCCGGTGGGTCAAGCACGGGGCCAGCTTGGGTTCCAGCGGAAGCCGTGTGACGCTGGGCCAGGCCTTCACTGCCCCAGGTCTGCTCCTCATCCAACAACATGGCGACGACAAAACCAGCCACGTGGAGACGTTGTGAAATGACAAAGAACATGTGCAAAGTGCCGTTTGTAGCTGGTGCTGAGGCCCCCAGGAAGACCACGAGGCTCAGATGACAATGACAGTGGGCATCTGGGTGGCACTTGACTTATACAGGGCTCTGTGTACATGATCCCCTTATGTCCGCACAGCGATCCTGTGAGGTTAAATGTAACTTATCCCCTCCATTTCACGGAGGAGGAATCGGCTCAGAGGGTCAGTGACTGGCCCAGTGATGCACAGCACATCAAGGGTAGGGCTGGGACGAGACCCAGGTCTCCCGAGTCTCATTGATCACCCTCTTTATCCTGTCCCTTTCCCACCAGGAGCTGGGTGGCACCTTCAGGCCTGGCCCAACATCTTCACTTAGGCGGGACCCGGCCTCTGTGAGACAAGGTGTGCTCAGCCAGGCACCGGCCACAGGCTGGGAGGTCACTTTCCATCTCTCCGATTCCTCCCTTCCGCTTGTGCCAGCTGGAGCTGGTAGTGCCCGTGGTTCCATGTCTACAAGGGGAGCGAGGGGTCCTGGATGTGTGTGTCACTGCCCTTGAGTGTTCCTTGCCACTCAGACCTGGTAAGTAGGTGATGCCCACATTAGGCCGAGGAGCCTGTGGGTGGGTTTCCTTCCTCGGAACTGGAGCTGTGTGCTGGGTTCTGTCATCAGGGGGCACGTGGGGCCTCCTCTGGACGTGCCTGTTCAGAGGGCCATTGTTGGGGAGCAGGTGGCTGGAGAGCTAGCCGCCCTGGTGGCCACGTACAGAGACCAGGCAGAAGGTCTGGATGGGGAGGTGCAAGAGCCATGACAATAATTTTAATTTTTGAGGCCTTTTGAGGCACTGATGAGCCGGGAGCTTCTCCCCTATACAGTTCCCATTTGGATTAACAGATGTCCTTGGTTCCGGGGTGTGGAACCCCCGAGAGCAGGCTCTGTTGACACACTCAGGTGGGCGTCTGCCGAACGTCACTGTTCCACAAGACACACACCCTTCGCGGCCTGCGGGGAGAAGGGGACTCCTCTCAGGCCAGGTCCGCTGGGAATCAGCCCGAGGGGCTCTGCTCCCATCCTGCCTTCTGGGCTGCTGTTGTGGCCTCCATCAGAGCCGGCCTCCCAGCAGGATGGGGAGCCACTGGTAGCCAAGGCCTGCTTCCCTGCCGTGCTGGGCACCTCTGAGGCCCGCACAGCCCCAGAGGCCGGGCCTGCAGACACCACAAGGGGGTCTGCAAACGTCACTCAGATCCACTCTGCAGAAAATGCCTGCCCTCCACAGAGTGTTCTGGACCCAAGTCTCCGAAGGTTTGCTGAGCACCTTCTCTGGGTCAGGCTTTGACCTGGGCTCCAGGTGCCCACGGGAACTGGGGCAGATGTAGGCCTGGCCTCTGGGGCTCACAGGTGGGAGGCAAATGTGGACACCAAATAAATGGTCACAAAGGGTAAATCAATGGTCGCTGGGTGCAAAGTGTGTCAAAGGAGAGACATTAGCGGGGTCCTCCCCCCGCTGGAGACACAGGAGCCTCCCTGGAAGAAGGGGTGGGCACTCATCCAGCCACTCCACAGCTGCCAGGTGCCAGGGGCTGGGTGGGGGCTGGTGTGCTCAGCTAACCAGGCCCAACAGAACCACTGTTCTCCTGGAGCGCACAGGCGAAGCCAGGGTAGAGGGAGACAGGCCACGAACAAGCAAACAAATACCATAATTTGCAGGGGGATGACTAGTGCAATGAAGGAAATGAAATAGGAATGAGAGAGGGCGCTGCTGAGGCGGGGAGGGCCTCCTGCCTCTGAGGGGGTCAGGACAGTCTCTGAGGAGGTGATAGAGGAGCAGCAACCCGAACCAGGTGAGATGCGAGCTGGTGAGAGGGGAGCACCCCTGGCAGAGACAACACGTGCAAAGGCCCTGGAGCCAGCGGAACCAGAAGTGTTGAAGGAGCACAAAGAGGCCATGTGCCTGGAGCATGGAGGGGAGAGGGGCACGGGAGGAGGTTGAGGGTCTGCAAGGCCAGTGGAGGAGTCTAAATTCTATTCTGGGTGCAATGGGGAGGCACAGAAGGGGTTAAGAGGAGTAACAGGACTTCACTGGTTTCAAAAATAAATCCCTCTACACTGTGGAAGACGATATGGCAATTCCTGAAAAAGCTAAACGTACGATTACCATATGATTCAGCAACCACTTCTGGGTATACACTCAGAAGAATTGAAAGCAGGGACTTGAACAGATATTTGTATACCCCTGTTCACAGTGGCATTATGCACAATAGCCCAAAGGTGGAAGCAGCCCGTGTCATCGACAGATGAATAGGTAAACAAACATGGTCTTTACATACAACGGAATATGATTCAACCCTGAAAAGGAGGGGCATTCTGACACATGCTACATGGATGAACTTTGAAGACGTTATGCTCAGTGAAATGAGCCAGTCACTGAAGGACCAACATGATTCCTCTCATATAAGGTACGTAGAATGGGCAAATTCTTAGAGACAGAATGGTGGTTGCGAGGGGCTGGAGGGAGCAGGGAGTGGGGAGTTAGAGTTTAATGGGGGCAGAGCTTTGCAAGATGAAAAGAGTTCGGGAGATTGATGGTGGTGATGGTTGCATGACAATGTGAATGTACTTCATGTCACTGGACTGTGCACTTACAAATGGTTAAGATGGTAAATTTTATGTTATGTATATTTTACCACATACCAACAATCCCTCTGGCTGCTGTGTAGAGGGAAGTAGGGAGCCAGCCCAGGTCAGGGCTAATGCTAGCTTGGCCTAGGGTGTGAGCAGTGGAGATGAGAGAAGAAGGGGCTGGATTCAAGTCCACTGGGAGCGAGCTCTGCCCAGACTTGCTGCCGCCGGCCGGGAGGGTGCAGGCACCGAAGAATGCGGGGCCCTGGGTTTCTGAACTGAGTAGCTTACCCGGAGAGCCTGCACTGGAGCTGTTGGTAGTAACTGGCCAAGGCAGAGAGGGCGAAATCTGAACCGAGGCCGCCCGTGGGCATGGCTTTGAGAGGCCCTGAGAGGCAGCAGCTCTGGAGCCTGCAGGAGGCGCATGGTTGTGGCAGAGCCAGGGAACATTACCAGAGAGGGGGAACCCCTCGCTGGGCTTCCAAGAGTGAGTGAAATGTTGGACCGTGAGGAAGACGAAGGGAAGATGGGGAGATGGAGGCAGGAAAGGACTGGGGACGGCAGGCTGTCTGCCTGGCGTGGACTTTAGGGGCAATAACACGCTAACAGGATGACCCCAGCTTTCAGGCAAGGTCTTGAACGACCAGATGAGGAGTCCAGGCTTGATTCCCCACTGGCGCAGATTGACTGGTTCCTGCGGATCACAAGGGGAGAGCAGTTGGGAGTCCAGGTGGGGCTGGCTATTGCCTTAGCATCCAGGCCCCCGGGCTCTGGACACAGTCCTGGGAGGCCTCAGTGGGCGGCAGGGCAGGGGGCTGCTCCTGTTCCATCCCGGAGATGGTGGGTTCTAGAGCAGAGAAAGGCCCCTGAAGCCGTCCGCCTCCCCCTTACTGTGGCCTTTGCTCTCTCTGTTCCCTCTGCCAGGAAGGCTTTTCCCAGCCCTGCACATGGTTCCTTTGCATCATTCAGCTTCCGCTCAAACAGCTCCCCCTCCCAGAGGCAGCCCGGCCACTCAAAGACCTCCCCGTCCCCTCCCCTGTCATCTCCTCTCTGGTCTTTGTCACTGAATGGGATGAACTTGCCAGTTTACTTGTTTGCTGTGTCCCTCACTCTCCCCAAGCAGAAAGGAAGCCTCAGGACCCTGAGACCTTGCCCATCTCGGCCACTGCCGTGTCCCCAGGACCAGAACAATGCCCTGCGTGGGGTGAGTACCCATCAGTATTGGCTGCACAAATGAATATTTCAGGGACCCCCCTGTACAACTGGGGAGCAGACCAAGCCCCTGTCCTCCCCTGGAGATCTGGCAGGCCCAACTTCTCCAGGCCTTCAGATCACCCCCAACCCCACCCGCTGCCCAGAGGTTTCTGCTTTGTTCCCCCTTGAGGTTTCAGCAGCAGAAAGGCCAAGGGTGTTCTGGGATTGGTTTTGGTAATTGGTTTGATATGATCATGAAAAGTATCTAAAAATTGGACAGCTGGAAATGCTTTTCCTCCCATTTATTACTTAAAACAGCCTTAGAGTTCTGGGTTGTTTTTAAAATCAGATTCTCCTCACTAAAAAAATAAAAAATGCCGTGAGCCCACTCTTGCGTGTTTTTGAAAAGACCCCGCAAGGTCATGACGAGGCCTCCGCCTGTGGGGTGCGGGGCTCCTCGCTCCAGACGGGAACCGAGGAGCGTCCAGAGCTGGGTCTCGGCCATCCTGCAGTGGTGGGATCAGGGGGAAGATAAATTAAGATGAGTGGATTGCACAGTTAGACATTAACCACGACAGAGAAAAAGTATTGTGAGTGTTAAAATGGCCCAGACTAAAATATACTGAGGTTAAAATACAGGGTAACTTTACAAATCACTAATAATTTCTTTGGCTTTCACTGCAATAACATTGATTTAATTCATTAGATTCCTTTCTAAATCTATATTTCAGTTTTAGAGTTGTCAGTTTCTGTTAATGACAATTTTGCCCCATCTGTTCCAACATGAAAATGAGGCTCCTTGCAGCAGACAAGATAGATCTCTGAGAGTTTAAGGAGAAGTCTTAAAGGTATTTCACTCAGATGAGGCCCCGTTTCATGATTCACACTCAGAATGAAGCTGCCCCACAAAGAAGCTTTGCGTTGCCACGCATGGGAAGATGGACCCCTCCCCCTACAACGTCCACTGTTCGCTGACCCTGTGGCCGCCCTCGTGTCAGAGGGGCCCACTGTGTTATCATTGTTTCGTATCTTGGAGGGGAATATTCAAAACATTCCCACTTCTTCTTCTTTTTTTTAATGACAGAGCAATAATTCTGGATGTCAGCATATCAGAATTCCAGCGGCTGTGATGAGAATGAAAATGAGTTGCTGTAATTTGGTCATTCAACGCGTCATATTACAGTAAGTCATTTCCGTAGGCCCGGTGAGCTTCTGTCTGCGAGGGGGCAGTGTCTGGGCTTCCAGCTCGGTACAGAACATCTCTGAGGATCCCCTCCAGCCCACCAGCCCACACATCTGTCGGTCCTCTGCAGGAGAGAGTTTTGAAAGCCCAGGCGAGGAGGGCGGGCCCACATCTGAAACCAGATGATGGCGCTGGGAGGCGAGGGTGGGCTGGGCACAGGCCTCGGAGAGGAACAAGCCAGACTGTAAGACATTCACATTTCCTGCAGGGGACGGGCCCTGCCTGGCCCCAAGTGGGGGAGGCATTCCTGGGCCCGCGGCGACGGCCGTGTGTTATTGGGGGAAGACGTTCCGCTAATTATCAATCATGGAAAGATAAACCCACCCATTAAAGAAAACACAATGTGTAGTAAATGACCCAAGGAACCGGGGCTTTTTAAAATTTGAAAACCTTCTAGAAAAATATGCAGGCATTAAAACATATATGGAATTAGGCCGGATCTTCAAAGTTAATATTCACCATATGTATTTACATTCATCTCAACTCCAACAAATTGAGTACTGCATTACAGCACGGAGAAAGAGGAGATTGCCTCTCACATGGGCTGACATTAAGTTGAGTTACTGTTTTGCTGTAGACTTCTCTGGAAAGTCTAAAGACAGTTGAGAAAATCAGACTGAAAATCCTCCTTGTGGATCTGCCTCCTAATTTCAAATACAAATTAGTGAAATTTTAACATTTCAGATGTCACACCTTGAGCAAATTAAAAATCAACAAAAATATTAAGGTTCCATGTTACCTGCTCAAGTGTACAGAATGTATAAAAACTTTAATCAAACACTCGGGTTTGCTCAGTTTTAAATTGTGCTAGTTTAATAGTTTCTTTTCTGCTGTTTATATTAATGACATATTCCCATCCAAATATGTTGCCGTGCTGAAAAGTCATCACAACATTTCTAAGGTTGAATGAATGCAGTTGTATTCATGGTTTTTTAATAAAAAGATCTCTTTCTATTAAGTCCCCCCTTTTTTTTGTTCTCTGAGGATCGAGGCTCTCTACAGTGTACAGAGGCTGGGGGAGTGATGGAAATACACATCAGCACCCATCATTTAGTGTGCAAATGCCCGCTTTCTAGTCCCAGAGAGCTGAGGAGCTGCCATTTCCTCCCATCTCCCAGTCGAGCACGAGGCCGTGGAGGGGCGGGTGCAGACAGCATCTACTGAAGGTCTTATCCTTGGGAAAATGTCTTAATTTGCTTTTCTCAGCAAGGCAGTAGCATACACTCCCGACTCAGTTGGGGAGGACCCGCCTTGTCTAGGTAATCTAGAAAGATGTGCAAATGGGTTTAAGTAGGACCAGGAGAAGTTGTCAGTGGCCGACTCTGGGCTCTTCGAGGTACAGGCTTGGGGTTTAAGACCCCTCACCACCTGGATCATTGAAAACCCCTCCAGAGAGCTCCCATCCCTGCTGGGTTAAACTTCTCACAGTGCCTCTCTGATATGGGGCTTGTCTGGGACACCGAAATACAGCACAACGCAGTGTGCTGTGCTTGGGGACAGGCCTCACATGGGTCTCTGGTTTGGGCAAAACCTAAGTTAAACTTTCCAATTCTACAAAGTTGATCAATTGCCAGGGTGCAGAGCAAGGGAGGGACGGCGAGTCGCAGGTTACTCAAGGCTTCTTTGGAGATGAATTCCCCGGGAGCCAGGAGACTGAACGGGACAGCTCTGGACTTGGGGTGGACGACGCCAGCTGTCTGGCCTGGCTCCTCATCGTAAATGAGTGAGCTGTGCAAGGTGGATTCTGAGGGGTTTTCTTGCTCCGGGATTGTCCCTTCTGGAAAATAGTCAGATCTCTTAATACAAGTATCAATTAAGTCATAAGTACCCATAGCTATAAATATAAATAGATGTATTATTATTCCTACATTTACAGTTATGTAAAGTGATGCATAGGGATCTAGTTATTCACCGGGTCTGATCAAAATAAAGACTTCATCTGTCTACCTTTCTTTCAAAGTTATTTTTAAATTTATGGGCTGTTAAGAAACACTTCAAACATACAGACCAAAAAAATAATATAATAAACACATACACTCACACCACCCAGTTTTATCAAATCCTAGCAGGATGTCATAACTGCTCCAGATTTTTCTCAGGAATTAGACGCCCCGTAGCAGCATGCCCGGGGTGCCCTGCAGCCCAGGGATGGGCACCCCCATCGCAGGGAGTTTTACTGTTGCCGAGACTTAGAAGAGGGGCCACTAACACCATCTTGAACATCTTTCTTCCTCGTCCAGGGAAAGGGAGAGAGGGAACCTCAAACTGAAGGACACACATTTGACCTGAAGGCCCAGCAAGAACTGCACGTTGCGATGTGCACCACGATCTGCAGGCGAGAGAAATGAGGTGATTAAGGCTAAAAATGAATATGCCTGACCTGGGAAACTAGCCTTCTGAAATAATTAGGCCACGAGACGCAGGACGAGGGAGCGCGATGCAGGTGTCTGTTGAATAAGAGACGCTTCCCCCTCCCATGCCTTTTCCAAACGGTTGAAAAGTGCCTTAGTTCTCTCCTGGAATTGGTTTTAGAAACAATTCATTTCTGACCATGCAGACAGGGGATTCGAGATACGTATTTCTAAGCCAGCTGCGATGAGATCAGGGGCTTTGCTAATCAACTAGAAATATTCCTGGATATGAAATCTTTACCTGTTTAAGAAAATTATATAATATATTTCGAGCAAGTTAATTCCATCTAGACCAGTTACAGCCCATAATCAGCTATCTTATGCAAATAGTTATCTTTGTGGTTGAAATCAATAACTTATTTTCTTCTGTAATAAAGAAAAAGGGGGAATAAGTTATTATTAATTATGTACAAAATGAAATCTTTTCTTGCAAGGCTGTGGGTTTCATTTCATTATGAAGCTTTCCCTCATGCTGATTTCTGGGACCCCGATGAGAGCCTTTGACAAGACGTCCCTAAAGCCACCTGTTGTTGGGAAGGTCACCTGGGGAGCTGAGCCTGGGCTTGGTTCTCTCAGAGACGCCCATGGGGCAATGGTGCATGCCTGGTGGTCTTGGCCAGCAAGCTAGCCTGGCCTGGCTCTTCCCTCGGGCTGTAGATTCGAAGAGCACCTTATTTATAAAGCTTGCTCGACCACAGTTAGTCAGTATCACCTCCAGTTATAGATGAAGTTAATGACAATATTGATTATGCCATAACCGATGTTGATACCGAGTGTATTGCCTCTTCGCCATTGGGCTGTATTTATGAGCTATTTCTGCCCTCCTGCTCATGGCCGAGTCCTGCAGGAAAATCACTCTTCTGATCAGAGGGGCATTTCCTTTGTGACCACCTGAGGAGTACACTTCAGTCCAGCCCGGACACTTGTATCAGTTTGTGTTCTCATAGTGGCCATCAGCATCTTTCCTTTTCCTTCAGTCAGGGCCTGTGGAGGGAGGATCCCCAGAGCCACACTGGGCCTGTGGGGAGGGCCCCCTGGGGACTTCTGGCCTGCTCACATCCCAGCCGGTGTCGATGGGAGCTTTTAGGGAGCGTTATCCCAGGCTCTGCTCTCATCAGAGCTGAGTGCACACTCAGTGACTGAAACGTGGAAGTCCGCCGGATCATCCGTGGGGCTGCGGCCTGGTTATTTTTGGCCTCCTGCCATTTCATTTATGAGGCACTTGCATTTGACAAACGGATCTCATTTATGCACAGATATCAGGCTTCTTCCTGCCTGATTATCGGGCACAAGACCCCACCCTGACCTCAGTCGCACGCCTGTTACCTTGGCAGAGGGGCCGTCGCTTTCCTGGCTTTGCAAAGGCCCATTGCAAACACGAGCCTGTCCCATTCTTCTGGCAGAGGGATTCTGAAGCCCGGGTCTCTCTGAGTCCTTATAAGCACAACGCGTATGCCCAGCAGAAACATTCCCACCCCCGAAGGCCTCGTGGAGTCACTGAGGGTAGACACAGGTTTTCAGGGGACCAGGGGGGGTATGTGGGCGAGCAGCCCAGGTCCATCCACGTGCAGCTGTGAGAGGAAGGTCAGCGCCCAGCTCTGGGGTGGGCAGGGGCAGCCTCCAGGGGGCAGGGGCAGGGCTTACAAGCCCAGGGTTTTCCAGGGAGCACTGAACTCTGAAGTATTTTCTCCTTCTGCCTTCCCTGGCTTGGTTCCTGGCCCACCTCCCTTCCTCCTCCTGGGAAGCGGGTGGGGTCTCCGCTGGCCTCTGCGTGGGAAGGCAGGCAGACGCCTCGTTAACCACCCTTCCTCCATCCAGGCCTGTTTATGGATTCCTCTGACCGAGTGCGCCAGGCGGCTTGAACCGGTTGTGGACAGCTGGGCCGCTTGGCATTTTATGGCGAGTGGCGGCTTCCCAAGGCTGTAACTGCCTGTGCCCGCGGGTGCCGTGGGACGTGCCTCCCCGGGGGCACCGCCCGGCCGGACCCTGCAAGCTGTGCCACCGGCTGGAGGGAGCAGGGGTGCGCTCCAGCCCCCAAAGGTTCCAGCCGGAGGGGAGCGCCCACCCCGTGCAGTCCCAGACGGATGCTTTCATGGTAATGACACCTCCTGGGGCCGCACCTTACTGCTCTTCACAGAGAACAGTCTCCACCGAGAGAAATTAACTGTTTTGCTGTTGATGGAAAAGAAATGGAAGAAGCTGTTCTGACGTGTTCTCCGCACTTGGGGGAGCTGGAAAGCCCGTTGCCGGTGGCTCTCAAGACCCCGTGCCCTGAGAGGGTACCGGACCCCACAGAGGGAGGCTGCTCTCCAGGGGGTAACTCCTGCCTGGGATTAGCCAGGGGCTGCTGAGGGGCTGAGGTCCAGGCAAGCAGCCTTCTCCAGGGGCACACACCTTTGGGTTGAAGTCCCAGCCCCATTGTTTACTAACTGTGCCATCCCTGTGCCTCAGTTTCCTGATCTGAAAAATGAGGCAATGCTGTGTTTGTTTGTGGGACGGTTGTAAGGATTAAAGGAGACGCCACGTATTCAGTGCTTAGCCTGGACCATGGTCGGTGCCCAGTCATTGGCTAAGAGTAGGAACCTGATGCACGGGCAGACTTGGCAGCTGGCTGACTCCAGACTTTCCTGTGGGACAGCTCCAGCTGCACCTCCCCGCCTTTCCCCAGCCCTGTGGGGCTGCGCCTGTGTCATTAACCTGTCCCGTGTAGAGACCCGAGTCCGTTAGTCCCGAGGCTCTGACTTGCCTCCTGGGCCACCTCCGCCGGGCTTGGAGGCAGCAGGGCCTCATCCTCCCCCTCCACCAGGCTCCAGCCCCACCCCCGGCTGAACCAGCGTGGGTGACCACTGGGCGCCCCGTCACACAGAGCGCAGCACCGACCCCACTTCCGGGGCTGCTCCATAAACACGGAACCCACACGCACAGCCACGTCCTAATGGGGGACCCCGCAGCACAGTCAGTGTTTAGTGCTTGCAGAGCATCTGGGAGATAACTTTTATGGGAGGGATTTTAATTAGTACTGTGGCTAAACACGGTGGAGTTAACACGGGTTGGGATTGGCCGGTGCACTGACTTCTGCAGGAGGCATCTGGTGGAGAGACCTGCCATGTGTATCACCTGGTCCTTGGCTTTAATGGGGGTGGGGGTGGGGGTGGTGCTGAGAGCCGCCGAGAGAAGCAGGCAACGCCACCACCGTGGTGGCTAAGGCAGGGCTGTGGGCGGGCAGGGCGGTGCCACCGCCATGTGACCCACGTGGTTGCACAGGGCCCCGTGCTCAGAAGGGCCCACACTCAGTTTAATGCTCTGCTCTCATCCTCTTAAAGTTCTTAATAATTTAATCATCTGTAAGCTGAAGGTAGAGCGTGTTGGGAGAAGGTGCGTGTATCAGGAAGTGAAATAAAAACAGCCGAGTAATTTTTGTGCATCATTGTCTCTATTCTGAATAAGACACATGTGGATGAATGAGCTACAAACAAATTGTGTAATTTTGGTGATTCTGCACATGAGGAATGCTCTTATACTTGTATTTAAAATTGGCATGGCACAATATAAAGATGAACAGTAAAATTCATGCTAATAATCCAAAGTTTTAATTTTTCTTTACTCAGAATGACATTAAATAGCAATTTGAAACCACCATGACAAATGGGAGAAAGACAGCAGAAGAAAGGAAAACGCTTTATTTTTTTAGGACCTTTACCAGCATTTTCCCCAGCTCTTTGAACAAGAAGCTCTGCATTTCCATTTGTCATTGGGTCTTGCCCGCTGTGCAGCTGTCCCCGGGTGTGGGACCCCAATGGGCTTTGGCTCAGGAATTCCGGAAAGTGTGGATCTTGCCATAGCCATGAGAGCTGGGATGATGGTTGCAGAACAACGATGAAAGTGGCGCTGACTTGCCTCTGTCAGCGCTGACCAGGAGCCAGCGCTGTCCTGAGCAGTTTACGTGGTTTGTTTCACTGAATCCTACAAACCCACAATGTAGGTGCCTTTAATGTGCCCATTTTACAGATAAAGACACTCAAGGCCAGAGAGGTCAGGTAGCAGGGGCAAGAAGGTGCAGAGCCAGCATTCAGAGCCCGGCTGGGGCCCGGGGCCAGCCTCTTCCTCCTCCTCGTTACTCTGCTGCCCCACGTTGCCCATTTTATGGGATGGAGGGATTGAGGCTCAGAAGGGCAGAGCACAGTGACGATGGGACAGGGTGGTAGCAGGCCTGGACTCAGTCTCCCATGCCGTGACTCCCACACTTCTGCTCCTTCCCTGCGCTGCGCTGCCTCATCCAGGCGGGAAGCGTTTCCCTCTTTCCTCTGAAAAGGCATGCTGTCATTTGTCATCAAGGGCTCCAGCTTCCGTGTCAATAACCCAGTGAGTGACTTTGTCTGTTCCACATTCCTTTCTGAGTGATGACTCAGGACCTCAGAATAGCTGCGCCTGCCCCCTTGCTGTGCCTTCACACATGCACCCAGCCCGCCCCCCCGCCACACACAAGGACGCCAGCACTGAGATACACGCACACACGTGGGGACAGGCACTCCCACAGACGTTCCTGCCTGTGGACAGACAGCCACAGACACATCCACAGACTGAGTACAGATAAGCACAAACTTGTACACACACAGATGCTGCTCGGACCCCCAGACGGGCCGACTCGTGTGCGAGCACACACAAATACACACACACACACACACACAGAGCTCAGACACACAGACAGGCGCAGACAGCAAATACAGACACTCACACACACACACGCATATGTGCAGATGTGTACAAAGACCTGTGCGCACGGGTACTCACAGGCATGCACAAATGGTAGGCAGAATCTCACACACACACACACGTGTGCACAGGCAGCCAGACATGCTTGTGTGAACACACACAGAACAGATGCAAGGCTCGTCCAAACATTGCCAGAAACCCCAGTAACTCACAGTCAGAGAGCCAGAACCGTGGGCGCTGGTGTGTGCCCGACACGCGCTGTATGAAGCCAAGGGGCTGAGGGGGTCATCACCCACCCACGGTGTGTCAGCAGCTCTGAAATGTGCGCTCGCAGGGACCCCTATGCCGGAAGGAATCGAGGGAGAAGACATGGAAACATGGCAGAAAATGACCCTGGGGTCATGCAGAACCCCAAGTCAGGGTGGCCTGCTTGTTGGCAAATGTTCTGTATTTAAGATAATTGGGGGCTTAGTGATCACAAAGTGATTGAGCATGTGCCGTGTGCCCACTTTGACACTCACTGTCCCTTCAGGAGCTCTTCACTGGCAGGCAAACAGGACACCCAGCTGCAAAATGATGGCAGACACAGGGTCACCTGGGATACAGGTCAGAGTGGAGAGATCATAGGGCCTGAGGCGGTCAAGGAGGGCTTCTTGGAAGGGGAGGTTTGGGGAGGCTCACCTATGCTATTCCTGCCCCTTCCTTCCTCCTTCCTCCCTCACAGTGACCAGCCCATCTGGAACAGACAGTACATTCGAGAAACTCTCAGTCTCAATCAAGGACAACTGCTGAGATGGTTCAGTCTTCACTTATCTCTCTCCCTCCCCCATCCATCACCCGGAGGTAGGCTCCATTTTCACCCCATCTTCCAGATGAAGACACTGAGGCCAGGGGAAGTCTTCGGCCCAAGGTCCGGCAGGTATAAGTAGGAGTGGCTGGATTCCAGTCCAGGGCTGTCTGGTCTCCAGGCCCACTCTCTTCACCACTCCGCTGTTTCCAGTGAGATGTGAGGTGCTGTTTGGGCTCCCCACTTAGAGAGATGGGCGCAAAGCTGGCTCCACGTGTGAAAAGGGGTCCAGAGGACCGGGCTGAGCTGTGTGGGAGGCAGGCGCTCTGCCCCAGGAACCCAGGCCCTGCCCCGTGTGCTGGCTGTTGGTGCTGCGTCTGGGTCTCAGAACTCTGGTCTGTGGAATGGGCATGAGGATTCGGTGAAGTCAGGCATATGAAGTGCTTTGTACAGAGACTGGGCCATAGTAAGTGCCCAGCAAATGTTAGCATCCACCACTACTATTGTTGCTGTAACTCGACATTGTTCACTTACCCAGGGTTATGGCATAATTGGAAAAGGAGAATTACAAGTAGGTGCTGAAGGAGTGAGAATGAAAAGACCATGATTTTGAGCCAAGAGAGCACCGGATTCTTGTGGTCAGTTGGGGGCAAAGGCTCACTGGGAATGTGCTGGCTTAGGAACGTCAGCCAGCCCATGAGCTCCCAGGCACATCCTTTCCTGTTGCCCCATTCCCCAGCTCTCCAGCTACCACACAGCCTGGGAATGACATGGCCTCTTGCTGTGTGACCTTAGACATGTTTCTCAACCTCTCTGGGAACCAGGTTGTCCTCTGTACAATAACAACAATAGCCTCCTTGAGGTGGTTTCTGGAGTTCGTGAAAGGAAAAGCCTGAAAAGGCTTTGAAAAGAGCCACACAGGCCAGGCAACAAGATCCTTCCTAGGGGCTAAGGCTTCCCCTGCAGATAGCGCCCCCTGCTGTACGGGAGGACATCAGGGAACTGAAGAGGGGGAGTGGCCACAGCCCACATGTCAGGAAAACCCAACTGCTTTCCAGCCCTGGGAGGGTGGCATTCTGCACCCCGTAGTTTCCATGGAGAAAACTCCAGTCCCTGCCATTTTGCAACCCATTTGACCTAATTTATACTTGATCATTTTAGGCAATTTTGTCATTTGGAGGGGGAGTGGGCGGTGTACAAAACAACTGAAGAAATCCCTCATTCTGAGTCGGGCTCCCTCTCCTGCTTAAATTCAAGTCGTGATATATATGGCTTGAATATGCATGCGTATGTGTATGTATGCATACACACACATGTGTGTCTGCACGTGTGTATATGTACATGAATGCATGTATGTATGTATGTAAGGGGGGGTGGAGG
>CM062926.1:1927500-2050000 GCA_031878705.1 Tapirus indicus
TCCCGCCTGCCTCAGTGCTTCTGGAAGGAACCCAGAGGCTGACTCTGCCTCTCTGTTCTCAGCTCACATGGTCGGTTAGTTGCCAGCCCCTCTGGAAGCCTCTACCTGCCTGAGGGCGGCTGCAGTGCCCCAGGCTGGGGCTTGGCCTGGCCTGGAGGACGAGAGCAGACTGGCAGGGACACCTGCCCGGGTGCCCTCGCTGGGCTGGGGCTGCTCCTTGTGCAGGCGATGCCTGGATTGGCCCAGGCCTGCGGACCACCTCCAGGCACCTCCAGACAGGAGTGCGCTGTCCCCTCCACCAGTTTGCGATGAGCAGGCAGAATGTGATGGCTTTCCCATCGGCCTGAGGCTGGGCGGCATGTCTCAGGAGAGATGCACAGAGAAACTCTCTCCACAGCTGCCCCAGATTTTCCCAGGAGTCCTGCCACCACCCTGTACACAGCAGGGGAAGCCCTACTTTGGGGTGGGAGCATGCTTATTTGCGGGCCCCGCAGGTCCCAGGGAAGGGCCCCATGCCATCCTTAAGCAGAGATGGGACCAGTTTCTTGCCTGTTGCTCTGGCCTGGTGTGGCCTGGAGCCAAGAGGGAGAGGCAATGTATGTGTGGAGGGACATAAGCGGGAGGTCACATGGCCGATGCTTTAGGCTCTTGGGGAGGGGAGTCTGAGTGGGACTGCTGGAGGAGGGCAGGGACGCAGGAAGGATTTGGGGCAAAAGAAGGAGGACCCCATAGACCCCATAGGTCTATTCTCTTCACACCTACCCCTCCCATCATGAGGGTGGAGCCCACTGAAAGCTCCCTTCTTCCCAGGCAGCAGCTCCTGGCAGGGGGCGGTATTTCCTGGAGAGAGGCCATCTTTGCCTGTCCCTAGGCTACTCCTCAGGAGAGGGGCAGGCACAGTGCAGGGAGCCCTAGACTGGAAGTCTGGGTGCCAGGCTTTGGGTCCTGCTGTGCCAGTGGGAGCTCCGGGATTCGGGGCACATCTGTCATCTCTCTCTCCGCCCCTGAAGGGTGCAGCCACCCTTGCCGGCACGTCTCTCTGCTGTGGTTTGAACAGTGTGACAAGACAGGGGCGTCAGGATGTGGCCAAGTGGAAGGGCTGCGCTGCCGCCTATTGAGGGAATACCTGGGGCAGGCAGGACGCTATCGGACAGCTCTCCCTCCTGGGAGACCCTCAGGCCGGAGAGAGAAGCGGCTCAGCTCCACAGACAGCCCCTAATTTACTTCCCTTAGCTGCCCTGAAGGCCTAGAGCAACAGTTAAGAATCACATTACCGCCTTTTATTGTCTCTCATTTTTACCCAAACGGTTTCTGCTACGCCAGCTCCATAGTGCTCTTGTCTCACTTCGCACGTCCGGGGACCCGGCTGCTGTCAGGCTCTGGATTTACGCGTTTTCTGGGGAGGTCAGCCCTCTCAACCCTCCTCCTCTTCCCCCATGCCGGCCTCCTTTCCTGTCCTCCCTGCAGTGGGGCAGGAGCAGGGCCTCCAGGACTGGCTCCGGCAAGGGCCACACCTGCGTGTCTTCGGGAGGGAGGCCTGTGTCTGCCCAGCACCTCTGTGTGCACGTGTGGAGGGGGACTGGAAAGTCGACAGGTGGGTCTGCCCATGCCTCCCTCACCGTCCTCCTGTAAGCCTTCAGCCCTGGATCTGAGAGCCCCGCCCTGAGCCGGAGAGGCAGCTCTTCCAAGCTGTGTGACAGCGCAGTTCACCAGAAACCCAGGTAAAGGGGAAGGAAGACAAAAAGGAATGTTGGAGACATGGCCCTGGAAAGCCTGGGCACCGGTTGAGCCTCGGGCATGGTTGGGTCCAAGATGTCTCTAGGATTCCATCCCCCCCACCTTTCAGCTCTGCCTTCCTCCACACTGGATTCTTTCTCAGGCAGCAAGGACAGTGCCACACGGGTACACGCTCCAGCTCGCGACCCCAGCGGAAAAGCTGCTTCCCACTGGTGCCAAGAGCCGGCCTGGTACCTCACTGGCCCGGCTCAGGACGCGTGCCCATCACTGAGCCCGTCGCTGTGCACAGGGCGATGGCCTAGCTTGACTGGCCGGGTCTGGGCCGCATGTCCCTGTCCTGGTAGACAGTGGAATGGGGATGGGGGTCAGGCTTGGCTAAACCATAGGACCGAGGATGTGGGAAGGAGAGACTTCTTAATGGGAGAACCAGGGGCTGTGACCACAGCTAGGAACGGCTCTCAGCCACTGGCCCGGGACAGGTCCCTTCACCCTCCGCGCCTCAGCCCCTTCTCTGGATCAGGGGGCGGCGAGATGCCTGGGTCTGCAAGAGCATGCGGCAGATGCCGCTGTTACTGCTCGTGTCCTATTCTCCCCTGGGAGCTGCAGCCCCACAGCACCGTCTGAGTGTCGCGCGCCCCCTTCTCCATGCCCGTGGCATCTCCCTGCCCTGGGCAGTGCCCAGAGGCTGACATTCCCATCTCCACCCTGTCCAGAAGGTTCCCAGCCCCTGTCCACTTGGGACTCTCCCAGACCCCCACTGAATGGTGGAAAAGGTATTACCCGTGCTGGACTCCAGAGGTTTGGGCCCTAAGGGAGGTCTATGTGGGAAGAGGGACGTCTCTTCTTCTGGAAAAACTGGGCCAGGCAGCTGCCAGGTGCTCCTGCCTCATGGCCATTCAAACACCTGCTCAGCCCCCCACTGCCTCTCTGGAGGAAGCTGAGGCCCAGAGAGGTTAAAGAATTCATCAGGGCTGCCCAGCAGGCTAGTGCAGGTTTGGGACTGGAGCCCAGGTTCACCTCTTCACCGGTCTCTGAAAGACCCCCAAGGCTGGCTCCATTTCCCTAAGCACTTCCCTCTTCCCCACACTCAGCTCTCATGGTGTGAACTTGCCCTGCCTCATCTCCCAAGCCCCTTGCCGCCCCTTCCCCATGCCATGGGTTCATCCCCCGTCTGCTCTATCATGGCCTTGGTGAAGACTCACTGATACCTCCTTAAGATAGGGCGAGAGAGAGCAGCTCCCGAAGGCTCCTGCCCACACCAGCCTCTGTCCTTGCAGCCAAGTGTGGCCAGGCAACCCAGCCCTGGATGGACTGCCCCTGGCCCAGGCGGCCGAGGCGGGGGGCAGGCCCTCCTTGGGGCCACCAGCTGCTCGCCTGGAGGCCTCCTGCCCAGGAAAGTGGAGAGAGCTCACCCCCAGCGCCACCAAGCCCCTGTTCTCTTGGAAGAGCCAAAGTGAGCGGTGCGAACCATCATGTAATTATCCCAGGAATCCTATGCTTCATAAATTGCCTTCCTTCTGAAAGTAAAAGGAAAGTCTTCTGCAAGTAAGATTTTAAGGTGTGTTTTGGGAGAATGGGATGGGGAGGGCCTTCCTCTCTAATTTTTAACCAGTTTGGTGGTAATCAGGCTCCTGCCTTCACAGGTCCCCATGGCAATGGGAGGACACAGAGCAGGGTGTCCCTGAAACGTGACTGTCTAGCCCATGTGCTCATCTCCAGGCTCTCTGCAGAGCAGCCCCATCGTCTCCTTCCCTGCTCCTCCTGGTTCTCTTCGTCATTGTTACCATTAATGAGGCGCCGGGCTGCTGCCCTGGGGACTGGGTGTGATACTGACTCCCCGTATCGGTCAGGGCTCTCTGGAGAAACAGAACAGTAGGAGATATATACCCCTATGGCGTAAATTCTAGTCCGAGTCTGGAGCCTGAGAACGGTGTGAGTCCCAGTTCAAGGGCAGGAGAAAACCAGGTGTCCCAGCTCAACGGTCAGACAGAGAATTTGCCCTTCCTCTGCCTTTCTGTTCTGGACTGGATGAGGCCCACCCACACCCGGGAGGGCGATCTGCTTTACTCAGTCCCCCCATCCAAATGCTAATCTCTTCCCAAAACGGGCTCACAGACACACCCGCAATAATGTTTAACCAGATATCTGGGCATCTTGTGGCCCAGTCAAATTGACAAATAAAACTAACCATCACGCTCCCGTTCACAGGTTAGGAGGTTGAAATTCTGAGTCAACAGCAGGTGTCAAAGGTTTCCCAGCAGTAAGTGGCTCCCAGGCTCTTGCTCTTAAGCACTGTGCCCTGCTGGCAAGAACATTCACCTTTTATAGACCAGACTCCAGCCCTCGCATGCTCTCAGCACACCCAGGACAAACATGGGGCTCCTTCCCCCTTCCCCTGCGCGTCCTGCTGGGGTTATGATTTATTTCTAACCCAGAGCAAATCCAGGGGGCCAGCCACCATGTCAGATGTATTGGTCGGATGCTTTTCTTTCTCCAAGAGAGATGTCTAACTCCGAGCGCCTGCAGCCGGATCTAGGACACGTTGCCCAGAGTCTGCACTTCGTGCTGATGGCATCTTCTGAAATGGCAGGGCAGCACCCATCACTCTCATTCCTGTGCTGAAAACGGACTCACTTCCAGGTCAGCATCCCCAGAACAGTTCTCCATCCACCTGCTGATACTGGCAGTTGCACTGGCCAGGGCCGTATAAGCCAACGGAGTCACATGACAGTCACTTCTTTCTTCCTCCCTCCCTCCTTCCCTTCCTTTTCTTCCCTCCTTTCTTTACTATTATCCTTGTCACTGCAAAATTAAAATATTCTTTTGTGTCACAAATTCAATTGCTCTACATGCATCCGTCCGTCCATCCATCCATCCATCCTTCCTTCCATTTTTTTTCTTTTAAAGAATATTTATTTCACTCACTGCCCCTTCGAGAGCAAAGATTGCTTGATTCCTGGGGTCTGAGTGTAGCTGCCCCCTCCCCAGCCCTTCTTTCCTCTTCACTTTTCCGTGTCATTTCTTCGGCCACGTGGACAGACCCAGTAGGTCAGGGATGGCCTCTCTGCGAGGCGTCCTTCTCAGGTGTGGTGACGACAGAGCTTTTCCCTCCCCCAGTCGCTGTGGGTGAATGCCTCTGGCCTGTCCTTCTCTGGATACATGTGGCCCCGTCTTTGATCTTGAACAAATTTACAGGCCCCCAGAAGAATTGGTTTGTCTGAGGAGAACAACCAAGGACAGAAAATTGAGTCTCATGGTGGAGTCCAAACGCGGATTTCGCATTGAAATTGTTTCAAAGGTCGGCGGGATTGGTACTTAAAAAAAGAATTGCAGCTGGTTTCGAATAGGGCCCTGGAAACAAAAAAGTCCCATCCAAGAATACTCTTTGGCCCTGTGCCCACGGCTGCTTCTTCTGATTGTGAATCGGCTACATTATCACTCCCTTCCAGCTCTTGTTAGTCTCATGTGCTTGGAGACAGATGGTCAGTCAGACAGATGGACAGACTGATAGACAGGTGGCCTCTCCAGCTAAGCAGACTTTTCCAGGGTGTGACCACCTCGGTGTGGAGCCCTTGGCTCTTCCCCAATCCCACTCACATTCCCAGGTCCCCCAGCCCAGTCAGCCTGACCTCAGGCCATGCCCCATTTCTAGACATCGTAGTGGCCAAGACTTGGCCAGAAATGAGTGTCGCTTCTCCACTCTGTATTCTGCCTCCACAGAGCCCACTGGCCCTGGAATAACACCCACTCCATTTCTCCGAGGCCACGCTGGACACGACCCCATATTCCAGTTCCTTCCAGGCCTTGGGCATCAGCCTTTTGCGTGTGTCTCCACGGCCTTCCGAGGATCCCCTGGCCCCTGGACCTGCCGGGTTGGGGTGGAGGCAGGAGAGACAGAAGTCACTGAGCGTGCTCCTTGCTGATTTACTGCTCCACACCCACCTGGTTCCAACAGCGGATAATGAAAATACATCCAACACAATAGTATTAAACCAGAAAAGAGATAAAGGCAAGGGGAAAATAAGGAGTGAAGAGGAAGTAAGGCTGGGGTCACATCAAAGTAGAAACTTGTGCTTTAGAAGGCAGGCAGAGGGGGCTCCATTAAGTAAACTCAAATACAAATGTCCAAATTTTCTGTAAAATAGGAAGAGCTAACTCATTATAAACATACCGTTTTGCTTTAAAAGGATTTTGGCAGAGCATTTTTAAAAGGCAACCTCCTCAAGTGCATGAGACGCGGTTTATAACAACTCTACTCCCCAGGGCCTGCAAGCAGCAGCTTCTTTGTAAAGAGTGGTCGGTTGGTGTCCTTGTGTCTGTCCCTGGTACCGACTGCCACCAGCGGAGCAGCTGTTCTTCTCTGGCTGTCCCTAAGAAGGCAAAGAGTGGCTCTTACTGAGCTCTCTCCAGGTGTCCTGGCCCGACGGAGGTGCCCTGGGAGGACAGGGGTGCAGACGATCGGAGCACAGCCCCTCGGGGCCAGGGTTCCTGGGAGAAGAGAGGGTGAAGTGGCTCGAGGAGAGGGAGTGGGCTCCCACAAGGAGCTGGGGTTGGACCTATGTCATCGACTCGTAGCCTTTTCATCTCTCAGAGTCCTCTTTTATCCTAAAAATCCATTTCTAAGATCTCTTTATATATTGAGGGTATTAACCCAGTATCTGACATTTGTCCATTATCTATCTTGTAAATATTTTCCTATACTGCAATTTTAATTTTGCTAATAGACATTTTAAAATTAATTTTATTGAGTAACTGCTCTTTATGCCAGGCTCTGCTCTGGGCTCTGGGATAAAACGATGAGCCAAGAGTAAACATAATCCTTGAACTCGAGCCTCAGGAGGGAAAAAGAAATATCAGTTAATCACACAAATCAAGGACAGTCACCACCCTCTTAAGCATCCCGAGGATTGGTGCGCGCAGCCCCCAGAGACCACGTGGGAGGGGCCCCGAGGAGGTGAGGGGCTCGTGCGGGTGACAGCGAGCAGAACCCCTTGCCGGAGAGCTGGCACAGGGCAGAGGGCAGGGCGAGAGGCAGCTGCGACGAGGGGACGGGGGGGCGCAGGGCCATGCACGTGCCCTGGAGCAGAGGGCCAGGCGTTTCACGCAGAGACCTTTGGAAGGTGTCTGGCGGGACACACAGGATCTGACTTGGGTTTGAAGGGATGTCTAGGTGGGTGGAGGCGGAGAGACGAAAGCAGAGAGAGGAGCAGGAGGCCTCCACGGGAGGAGGGAGGGGTCAAGATGGGGAGGAAAGTGTTTAGCAGGAGAAGCAAGGTGGACCACGGACCAGCAGGGGCAGAGCTTGAGCGTCGCTGAGCGGAAGGGCGTGGTCAAAGGCGAAGGGCAAGCCTGACTATGGAGGGCGTGGTCAAGGGTGGCGGGTGTGGCTGAGTTTGGAAAGTGGCTAAGCGTGGAGGATACCGACTTTGCGTAGGGCAGCCTCAGTGCAGGAGGGACATCTCGAATCCCCGCAGACTCCTGAGAGGGGTGTTGTCCATGGCAAGCAAGGGCATGGATCAAGGATAATATGACCACGCCCTGGTGGTCGGCCTCTCGGGGGCCCACCTGACCTCGCATGCGGCCCACCTGACCTCGCGTGCAGCCCACCTGACCTCGCAGCAGGCACTCACTACCACTTGTTGAATCTGTTGTTGTGTAGCCCTGGGCCCCCCACTGGCAGCCTCTGAGAGGGGACAGCCAGAGAGGGGACAGTGTCCCCAACAGGGCTCTGTCCCGTACTGTACATGAAGACCACCCCCTCAGCCTGTTCCCCCACATTCTTTGTGCCTGGAATTCCACTTGGAGACAGGTAAGAAAATAAAAGTGGTATTTGGTTTACAGCAATGTCCCCCGTGAGCATTTCTGCTGGTGATTGCAGAGCTAGCCCCACTCCGCCCGGCCAGGCCTCGCCAACTGAATCCCCATCAAGACGGCATTTGAGCTCTGAACCAAGAGATGTGATTTCTGACTTCTGACAGCAACATTGCTTAGGTGTCTTCTTAAGCCGTCCCGCTTGCTGCTTGCCTCTCTCCCTCTTCCCTCCCCTTTGCCTGTCTCTCCTCCTCTTTCTATGTCAGAGTATTTTGAAAAAAAATTCCAGAATATGGCAAGAGGCCTTTAACAAGGGGAGAGAGAATGAAGGCAAATTAATTCCAGCAAAATAAGAGGAATTAGGCTAAATTTAAGCAGGTAACAGAAAAGAACTGAGCTGGTCTTCTCCATTTCCCAGCAATGAGCCTGCATCAGCTCTTTTTTGCCAAAGGGAAGGGCAACATGGCCGCCCTGGTTCAGACGGCCCTCCTCCCCACACGCACATGTCCTCCTGGACTGGCATTACCGGTGTGCAAGGCGCTGACCCTGGTTGAATTTTATCTTTATTAAGGTTCAGTGCTAACCTCCTCCTCATATCTTTTCCATTTAAAGTTTCAGGGATAATAAATTCTTTTGATTTGGCAATTATTGGAGGGCAGAATTAGTCAAACATGGCTTTGAGAACAAAGTAGAATGGGGACTGGATTGGCTTCTGCCAAGATGCCACAAATATGCACAAGCTGACTGCTGCAAAATCTGGGGGAAATGGGGCTTCGTTAAGTCTGAAATGGGATGCGTTTTAATTTAAGAGCATAGCTCCAACCTTCACCTCTGTCTCTGAGCAGAAAAATAGTTATGTTTGTGGGTGACATATTCCCAAAGTAAATTGTGCTAAACCACTGTGCTGAAATACGTTACATTGACTTGTCTGGGGCTGTGCTTTTCCGAGTACAACATTGAGTTGGCTAGTAATAAAAATAAATAGGAATTATATATCATTTCATTCATTTTTTGTATTACACTTGCAAAATGCACAAGGATATAACACAACGTGTTGCAATACAGTTTTAGAAAACCCCATGATAAAATTAATCCTTGATGCAGAATGCTGTATGCGGGTGGATTAAAGCAGAGGAGTCGTGGGTCTTTGAAGGCTCTTCCAGGCCAGGTGCTGCTGGACTGAGGTCCGTGTTCTTTCTCTGTGGGCTGGAGGAGGCAAAAACAGGCCTGCGGTGCCGCCTGACCAGGAGAAGGGCCCCTGCCAGGGCAGCCAGAGGAGCCGGCCCGCCTTGGGGTGGTGTGTGGGACGGCTGCTGCCCTCCCTGGGCGGGCTGGAGCACTGCCTGGACCCTTTCCATCCATGGATACTCCTGGGGCTGGCTTGATGCCCAGCCCTCTGTGGGCTGGACCCCGTTAGGAAGAGAGATGGCCAGAGTGTCCCTGCCCACTAGGCACTGGGGGTCGGGGGCGAGCCAGCAGGACAAGTGTTTGCTGTGGGCGTACTTTGTGTACGTGGCAGCCCTGAGCTGGAGGACTGCAGTGAAAAGTAGACAAGGGGGCCCTGGCTCACAGACCCTCAGGCTTTCCCTACAGCAAACACACTGGGCTGCTCACCTGCCAGTCTCTGGGCTCAGATCTGCTGGGATGGGGAGCACCCCGCTGTGCCTGGGAGCCCCCCAGACCAACACTGTGGTGTCTGGCTTTGATGTCTTCCTGGCGCCCTTCTTAGTGCCCGTCATCCCCAATTGTGTGTGTACACACGCGAATGTTCACGCCATGTGGACACAGGCACAAATGAAGACACACACACGGGCAAACACATACATGTGGATGACACCCTCCACACGTGTGGAGGCACACACTTGGATACGCACACGTGTGTGTGTGCACATGGCACACGGAGACACATACACACACACAGAAGACCCATCCCATCCCAGTGCTAGGGCTTGCCCGGGTGGGATATCATCCCTCTTCCCTGCATGGCAATAAGGATCCCAGCGCAGCCCCCCACCATCCCCTCCTGCCTGGATGCTGCCCCGGTCTCCCCATCTCACCAGCTCCGCTTGGCCCTTGAGCGTTCTCTCCCTCAGAGGCCCTCCGTGGATTCCCATTGCTCTGGCAACAGAGCACCCCCCTCACCTCACCTCCTCAGCTCCTGTGAAGCCTGCCTGGTGCCACCCCCGACCTCCCGTGCCCCATTTCCTACATGGCCCTGCTCCCTGCTAGCTGGCTGCACCGGCCTCTCCACGGCTGTGCAGAGACCTGTGTCTGGACTCTGTCCCCTCCTCCTTAGTAAGGCCGGTGCCCCTCAGAGCTCAGCCCGGCGCTGTCCCCTGGAGCCCCTGCTGTTCCTGACCACACCCACCCCATGACTGCTCTCAGCAGCGGTCACCTGCTCTCCTTCTCAGCGTCAGCCCAGCAAGTTCATGGCCGCCCGTGTGACTGTTTGATTATGTCTGTCTCTCCCTCCAAACTCTCAGCTCTGTGAGGGCAGCGGCCAGCCTGTGCCTCTCTCTGCAGTGTCCCCACCATCGCCGGTGTGCAGTCATTGCTGAGAATGGGAGGAACAGTGGGCCCACATGCACAGTGCTGCAGCCACCCGAAGCTGCCCCCACCTGCCCCTCACGAGGACCAGGAGGTCCTCACTTTTCACAGTGGAGGTCACCTGTCCCTGACAGTGACCTGGGACAAGAACCCCAGTGTCCTGACTCCTGGCTGGCCTCTGACCCGACACTGCCTCAGAGGCCACCTACCCTGCCCCCTTGCTGGGCCTGCTGGCAGCCTCTGAGGGTCTCCCTTAAACACTCGAGGACGTCCCCTCTGCTCCCCCATGTCAGACACCAGGCCCTGATGCGGTTGAAGGAAAGAAGCCTCGGGAGCTGGCCTGCCAAGTCTGACAGGGGACGGTGACAAGGGAAATGGCCTTCACGTTGTGACCCTCCCAGCAGGAGGCTCACCTCTCTGGCTGTTCAGAGGCATGGAGGGAGCCAAGACAGATGTGGAGGGGATGGAGTCTGGGACTTGGGGACCCTGGGAGCCCTGGGCAGGGGGCAGGGACAGTGGAGGACAGGGCCGTTGGCTACCCCTGACAGAGAGGGTGGGTGGGCAGGGGTGGGGGCCCTTTCCTCAGCTCTCTTACCCCCTGCTCCAGCAGAGATAGGGCCTGGCGGGGACAGGGGGAGGGAGGAAGGTGGCGAGGAGAGCAGTGTCTCAGGGTGGGCCTGGGGAGAGGTACCAGGAGGCAGAGCAGCAAGGAGGCCCTTTGCTTTCACTCTGCCCATCAGCAGATTGTCTCCCTGGCCACCTGTGCACAACCCGGGACAGCCACCTGTGCTGCAGGCAGAGCAGAGGTAGGGGTGGAAGCTGCCCACATGCTGGCCTGGAGGGTACTGACCTGGCTGAGGCGGCCTCACCCTCCCCGCTGCGTCCTGGCTGAGCAGCACCTTCTCAGTGGCTTTGGTGGCCTCAGGACGGGGAGAGTGCCCCAAGGTCGTCTCATCCTCTGCAGCCTGGAGCGCAGCATCTTGAGCTCCGTGGGCCCCTCCTCCCCCAGCCTTCCCCAGACCAGGTCCCCCCTGCCCCCACCTGCACAGCTCTCTGCCCACCTTCAGAGCACGAGGATCCCGGCTTGGCAGTCACGTGTCTATTGGGTGGTTGACAAGACTGGGCTTTGCAAGGGCAGAGCCTCCCCTGATTTGGTGAGCTCAGCACAGTGCCTGGCTCACACATGCTGTCATTAAAAACCACTAATTCAATTAATGAACGTGAGAAAGATGTGCATGTGGGTGTAAGTGTGATTGTGTACACAGGTCTGTGAGCATGTGTGACCATGCACACAAGTATGTGAGTGAGCACGTGTGCACATTTGTGTGCAGGTGTGAGTCTGTGTGTGTGGGCACAGTAAGTGTGTGTGTGTGTGTGTGTGCCGTGTGAGTACAGGACATATGTGTGCACATGGGAATGTGTGCATACCTGCATGTGTGTGGGGACAGCATGTGTGCACATGTCAGAGTGTGCTGTGAGTGCGTGTGTGTGTACCTGTGTGTGTGTATTACATACTGAATGTGTCCCGCCAGTTCTTATGTTGAAGCCCTAACCCGCAACGTGAGGGTATTAGAAGGCGGGCCCTTGGGAGGGGAAGATGTTTAGCTGAGGTCCTGGGAGTGGAGCCCCCGCGACGGGATTAGTGTCCTTGTAAGAAGAGGAAGTGACACCAGCGCGTCCCCTGTGCTGTGTGAGGACATGGCCAGCCGGGAAGCAGGCTCTCCCCAGGACACCTTGGTCTCGGTATTCCCAGCCTCCGGAGCTGCGAGAAATGAATGTCTGCTGTTGACTCTGCGCAGTGTAAGGGGTTTAGTTACAGCAGCCTGGCCGACTAGGGCAGTGGACACAGTACCCGTGTGCACAGGCAGAAGTGTGTGCAGGTGTGAGTGGGAGTGTCCCCAGGGCCCAGGCAATGTGGCGGGCTCTTCTCAGAGCAGTGACCCTCCGCACTCTGCTCTAGGTCCCTCCTCCATAGACTTCACTAGGGTCTCTGAACACAGCCCTGAGCACGTGCCCAGGCGCGTGGCCAGTGATGCCCACAGGGTTTTCCATCCTCAGTGCTCCGACGAGAAGCTCTTCGCCCCGTCCCGCTGCTGGTTTCATGTCAGCACGCTCCCACAGAGCTCCTTCCTGTGTCACCCGGGTGGCTGCTCCCAGTGGGCATGGCCTGTGGTGTCCATCCCTGGGGTCCAGGTGTGTCTGGGGAGCTGTGGGGGCCACTGGAGTCTCTAATGATGGAGTTGGGGAGACAACTGTTCTTCCACTCAACAGCCATTGCTGAAAGACTCAGGGTGCCAGGCATAGGGTTGGGTCCTGAGGTGGAGGGAGAACCAGCTTTCCCACCTGCCCTCAGCACCCCAAGGGAGAAATGCGGGGGCCTCCGGGGAGGAGGAAGGGCTGCTCTGAGCCCAGTCTAGAGCCTGGTTTGGCCTCAGAGCTTTGGGGGAGCAAGCAAGCAGGCACCCTGTTCATACTCCTGCTGGCTCTGAGGACAGAGTGGACCCCAAGGGTGCCACAGAGCGTGGACACTCGGGCAGCCGGAAGGTGCCAGTGCGTCAGCGCACCATGTCTGGTATTGGGCTGCAGCCCGTGGGAGAGGTGATGCTGCCCAGCGCAGGGGCTGGAGCAGAAGAAGGGGAAACGGCCACTGCCCAGAGTAGCTGCAGCAGGTGGTGTGGCCTGGGGGCCCCCGAAACAGGCTCCAGGCGCTCCCAGGAACACGCTGTGTGCAGGTGGGGGGGATGTGGTGGGAGGGGGGTCCTGCATTCTCAGGAAGGGTGCACATGTGGGGACGGGACGTTCCCCTCACCAAACCTGGAAAATTAGGCTTCCAGGGGGCTAGGTCCACCTTTTTGTCTTTGAGGAGTTCATGTTCTTAAACCATGCGGGTGGGGGTGGGCGGGAAGGGTGACAAGACCTGCCGACAGCTGTGTCCATACAAGGTAGAAATTGCTGTGTGCCACAAGATGGGTGCAGATAGGGTGGTCTGGGGGTGGAGGGGAGGGAGAGACTGTGAAATTTCCCCTCCTGGTCTGTGTCAGATGCCCTGCAAACTTCCGGCTGTGTGTTCCCTTGGCCTGTGTCACCTACATCCTTGATTTATACGGGGAATGGTCAGCCAGCGGCAGTAATGAGCTTCAATAACATGATCCCCTGACCACCGTGTTTGCCCCGTAGCCAAACCTCTTGGTGCACAGAGCAAAGCCTCAATCGCGGGTGGTTTGGGGGCCCTCTTTACGGACAGGTGGGATCCTGGTCATTTGTTGCCTCCGTTGTCACAAGGACCCTTCCTGGAAGACCACATCTGTTCTTGGAAGTGTCCCCACCAGCCCAGACAGACAGGTCAGATCCCAGCCCTGCAACGTGGCTTATTCAGAAACCACTAAAGTGGCTTTGAGAGTCGTTTGGAGCCAGATGTGCTGAAGGCCGTGGGCAGGCTCTAGGACTGGGGCTGTGAGGGGCAACTTACCTGGCACTGGGACCACAAGGCCACATCCTTCCAGAAGTCATCTTCTGAGGTCTGTGTGACCGATGAGGACACTTTATTTAAGGCCCAGCAGACGCTCTGGGAAACCACACTGTCACGACTCAATCTCTTAGAATGCCATAGCAATTTAAAAAAAGTATATGTTCACTTTTTGCCACATCTTAGATGTCCTTCCGCCTACAGAAGCCGTCAAATAAAAATTAATTTTGTTTTAAAAAAAACTCATGCTGCATATTTTTGACACTGAATGTCTGTTCATTTGCATGGGACACGTTCTTGTATAATGAATCATCGTAACGCTTAAATTAAACCCAGGAAAAGAATGGTTAATGCCATAACACGCTGACAATTTAACCTGGCCAATATTTTTATTGCCTTGTACAATAAACCTAACAGAGCACAACTTGCTTTTGACTGGTGGAAAATCAGTTATGAACCGCCAGGGAGCGGCCAATTTTTCAAATGCAGCCATTCAGTCATACTATAGCCACTAAGACTTTTTTTTCCCATACACTATTGCTGTTATAATCTTTTGAGGGTATTTTATCACGGCAATAACCTCCTCAAAATCAGTCTTTACTGCAGTTAATGACTGGACAGCTGGAGCAATAACTGGCCTTGGCTTTGCCCCCAGCTATTAGCTAACAAACCAGTTGTTATCTGCAGGTAAAAACCAATTTCTTGTGGAATTTTCTTGATGAAGTGCCTCACTGGATCAAAGTTATTTTTTCCCCTTTCTGCCCCAGCTTCATGCTTCTCGTGGGAGATGCGAGAGGTGGGAAGCTCTCTAACTCCCAGACACAAGCCATGGGCTCTCGGAGGCAGTTAGTTGCCACGTCCTCCACGCGCCAGGGGAGAACAGGGCTGGCGTCTGCCACCTCGCGGTTTGGGAAGGGCCACCCTGGCAGGGTGTGGGGTATGGCAGAAAGAGATGGTCTGCTGAACCGACCAGACAGTACAGGGCTGACCGTGGGGGAGACGCTGGGGACTGACCAGGCGAGGCCAGGCTTAGAGCCACCCTGGGCGCGTGGAGAGGAGGCAGAACTGGGGCCCCTTCCAGGCGCTGGGCTGACGACGTCTGCTGGATGGACGCGCGCCTTGTGTTTGCTCCGCCTCTGGGTTGAGATTTATACATCCTCGTTCCGTGTGTGTTTCACTTTTGATCACCCTCGTAAAATGTGAGCTTTTTAAACTAGTAATTTAAAAATGTGAAATGTTCATCTATTTTACAGTGAACATATTTTTTAAGGACAAGATTGGCAAATTTGGACCTCGGCACCAACGCTGAGTATGTTAAAGCAAAGGATCGTGTTGTGATTAAATATTGCAGGTTAGCCTGAGTAAAATTAGGAGAGGGGGTGTTGATGTAGAGTGCCGGAACAAGGGGACAAGGGGAGGCGGACTTCCAAAGGGACAGTCTCCCCTCAGGGCCTGCGAGTCCTCCGCGCTTCCGCCGTGGACCGGAGAGGGGAGCGCCCGTCCTCGTTCGTAAGTGGGTCTTGTTCCCAGGGCTCAGTCGGGAGGGGTGGGTGGGGTGTTGCGGCGCTGGAGGAACCAGGAAACGCTCCGCAGCGATCACCTCTGTGTGCAGCGGTTTGAAATTCTGCAGATTTATCAGTGTTTACGAGACCAAGATTCGATTCCTGGCGTCACGGTGCTGATTGCAGTAACTTTACATATGCGTCCTTAACAAGCAGGGCAAAACAAAAAATTAATGTTTTTAAAAGTGAAATAAGATTTTCCCAGCCTAGAGAGAAGACAAATTAAAATCACTTCAAATTCATAAATGTGTTTTAATTTGAGAGACTGGAATTCTTTCAAGAATATGAGTTTTGCTAAATATTTGAAATCATTATAGATCGTGCTTATCTGAAGCCAAGTTACTTGGAAATTAAGTAACAAATTAAAAATGAGCACACTGTTCATTTCTGAATTATTTGCTGGGTGACTCCCCCTTGGGGCAAGGCACAATTTCCGGAAATGTGGAGGGTCACTGTGGGTAAGTCAGGGGGTAAACCAGGCTTTCTACAAATTCCCAAATTCAAACACTGCCACTGGACTAAAGCAATTCCATGATTTTAAATCATTTTGAATTTCATAAACCCAACTCTTTAACCTTTTGTAAATGACAAAAAGTGCAACACATTCTTAACATTTCTGATCGTTCCACACTATGCTGGCCCCATAAAGCTCATCTTTTCCAAATTTAAGCACTTAAAAATGTGAAGTGCTCCAATAAATTTAAATTGGCATATGCTAGGCATATCAATGGGAAATGATTCAAGCGTTAGAGGCTGGAAGTGGCGAGTGAGGGCAAGCAAACCAGAGCATCCACTGTCGCGGGATTGATTTTTAATGACTTTCTATTGATTTGGTGCCTTTTAAACCTGATGGCCTAAGGTTGGTCTTGCATATCTATCAAGACTCACTCTTCACAGTGAATATAGGTTGCTTTTCCCCTCTTGCCAAGACATCCTCTTGAGAAGACGCAAGTCCTGGTTTGCATTGGGCCTTCCAGGGACAAGAACTAAATAGCCACCTGGCAGAAGGGCAGCATACTGTTCAAGAGTCTACAGGTTGTAAGCAGCAACATTCAATTTAAGCCAAAAAGGGATTCACTAGCTCTCATAACTGAAAAGTCCTAGAGTGGATCAGGAATGGCTGGATCCAGGGGCTCTCTCCTCTCTCTTTTCTCCCTCTCTTATCTCTCACTCTTGCTGCAGCTCTCTTATCTCTTTCTCTCACTCATTCTCCTTCACCTCTTTCATTCCGTCTCTCCCTCCATCTCTGCTTTTCAGTTGTGATGTCTTCAGGCAAGGTTCTCTGCACCTGTAGCCCCTGACAGTTCTAGGCTCACATCTCACACTTTCAAGTTCATCAGAAAGAGATGCTCTCTTAGCAACATTCCAGAGGAGGCCCTGAATTGAGTCTCGTTGGATCAACTTGGGTCACGGACCCATTTCTGAGCCAGTCCCTACGGTCAGGGGGATTCAGTGTTCTGATTGACCTAATCTGGCCACAAACCCACTCTTGAAGGCAAGAATAGAATAAAATCCCAAACACTTGAATTGGGAGTGTGCAAGAGGTGAAGGTGAGTCCTGTTTTGAGGCGTCGAGTTCCTGCCTGTCCTCCCAGTGTTTCTGGCTCTCTCCGTCGTGGGCAATGGTAGGTTACAGTTACTTGCTTCCTTGAAATTGCCATGCAATCTGCCTTGGCCAGTGAAATATGAGAGGAAGTCATGCATGTCACTTCAGGGTGGAAACTTGAAGGGCTCCAGGAAGTGGATGCTCCTGCAGCTGGGGACCCAGAGAGAAGATGTGGGAGCAGAGCCAGTATCTTAGTCAGTTTGGGCTGCTATAGCAAGAATACCATAAACTGAGTGACTTAAACAACACATATTTGTTTCTCACAGTTCTGGAGGCTGGTGCCTGTGTGGTCGGTGAGAGTCCCCTTCCTGGTTTCCTTACATGGCAGAGAAAGAGAAAGCTTGGGTCTCTTCATCCCTGATCCCATAATGGGGCTTTACCCTCACATGTCATCCAAATCTAATTATCTCCCAAACACCATCACAGTGGGGATTAAGGCTTCAACATATGAATTTTGGGAGGACATAAACATTTAGCCCATAGCAGCCAGCCAACCCATGATGAACATAGAAAGAGAAATGAACATTGGTTATTAGAAACCACAAATATTTGGGGATTGTTTATTGACACATAACCTAGGCTATCCTGAATGACGTGGAAATCAGCAACAGAAATGAGGTGCTACCAAAACCCAAACCTAAAATATGCAGCAGTGACTTTGTAGTGGGGGTGGGCAGCGGGGAAACAATGACCAGAGGCTGGAGAGACGGTGAACTGTGTTACGATGTGGGGAAACATTTGGCAAAACTGTCATCTGAAGTAGTTTAGGAGACAGGAAATAAATGGACAGATCTTGGGGAGAGTTTGGAGGACATAATGTTCGCAGTGGGTATTCATTACTGACAGCTGCATTTGGCAAGGTAATACCCAATTCAAGAAAAAAAAAATGAATGTAAAAATAATTGTCTAGTTTGCAAGCAGGAAGGAAAGGGAATACTTCAGAGACTTGTAGGATTGGAAGATGAAACTCTTTCTCAACCCCTAACAGTAAAAGATAAAATTGAGAAATACTTACAATGACAAAGGTTGATTAAAACCCAGATGGAGGGGCTTCCCGGTGGTGCAGCGGTTTGGTTCGCTCTTGGCATCCCGGGGTTTGTGAGTTTGGATCCCGGGCGCCCGCCGACGCACTGCTTGTCAGCCATGCCGTGGTGGCGTCCCATGTAAAGTAGAGGAAGATGGGCATGGATGTTAGCCCAGGGCCAGTCTTCCTCAGCAAAAAGAGGAGGATTGGCAATGGATGTTAGCTCAGGGCTGGTCCTCCTCAAACACACAAAAAACTCAGATGGAAAGAAATATAAAATTAGGAGTATAGCTGTCGCACCCACCATTAAAACCTTCTGAAAGAATTAGACTGTTTCAGAGTAAAAACCCAGCTGAGGGTGTGAGGCCCCTTGGGTACTTTCAGTTGGACAAAAATTTTGAGGGAAAATTAAGATGAGACCCTCTCTAAAGCTTGATAGGTTCAAAGGATATGTTATAAAATTTAAGAACAGACGTGGAGAGCTGGAAAAAGTATCCTTCCCTCCCTTGTACTAAGAAAAGAGATGGACAATCCACAAGTTCACATCCTCTCTTATGCCCATCAGAGGGCCAGGGTTGCAAGACAACCAACCAATCCAAAGTCTGGAGAGAGACAGGAGTCATTAGGGAGAGGAGGGACTGATTTGCTTACCCAGGGCAGAAGCCGCCAGACACCAGCAACAAGAATTCAGCTAGAACAGCAGACAAATTGGTGGAGGCTGAGTGTGGCCTGGTGGGGCAATGTGAAGTCCATGGGGGCCACACGTGTGGTAGCATGTGTGTATCCTCTTGCCAGGGTTTTCTCCACAAATCCCACCCGACACTCATAGGGAAGACTGGGAGATTCGTGAGAAGTCTTCTTTTATGCAGGCCGGGGAGAGGGAAAAATCATCACTGCAAGAGGGGAGCAAAACTCCGTCCATTCTCTTCTAGCTCTCCTTTGAACAAAAGCCTTAATTTGCAGGAGGAAGGGCATCAAAAACTGTTGCACTTAGGACACTGGTGAAAATCCTTTACAGCTGGGGTAAGAGAAATGGATAAAACCTGTGAGCCCTGGGGAAGGAGCAGGAACAGGTACTGGCCCAGAACCTATAACTAGAGCCTATAGCATCTATCATTATTCTAGCCGTACTTCAGGAATTTGAAGCTTCTAGGGAACTAAGAGTAACCATAGCAACAACAAACCTCAAACATAGCCTCACATCTGACAAGATTAACATAAAACCCCACATTAAAGGCCCAGCAAAAGGAAAGGTGTGTCCATCTCCAAGCACAAAAACTATTTACCTCAGACTGGACTGTCCCACACAAGATGTCCAGTTTTCAACAAAAAATCATGAGGCCTATGAAAAGGCAGGAAAAATCAACACACCTCCAAGAGACAAAGCAATCAACAGAACCAGACACAGCTATGACAGAGATATTGAAATCATCTGGCAGAGGATTTAAAATTATGGTGATTAATGTGTTAAAGTCACCAATGGAAAAGATGCACAGCACATGAGATCAGATGGGTAATTTCAGAAAAGAATAGAGCATCCAAGAACTCTATAAATATCAAATGGTATAACATATGCATTATTGGAATCCCAGAAGAGAGAAATAATAGGGCAGAAAAAAATATTTGAAGAAATAATAGCCAAGAATTTTCCAAAATTAATGACAGATACCAAACTATAGATCCAAGAAGCTCAGTAAACACCAAGCAGGATCAATACACCTACCCCCGAGAAACAAAACAAACATGTCATATTCCATCTGCAGAAAACAGAAGACAAAGAGAAAATCCTGAAGGCAACCAGAGAAGGAAACAACATATTATATACGGAGGAACAATGATACTTGTTGTCAGAAATCATGGAAGCCAGAAGACAATGGAGTGACATCTTTAAAGTGCTGAAAAAAAGCCCAAAACAGCCTATAAAAAGTGGTACATAGGATGGGAGAAAGGAACTGGAGATATACTGTTGTAAGGTCCTTATGCTACAGGGAAAGCAGTATAATATTACTTAGAAGTAGACTGATTAACTAAAGATGTGTACCATAAACCCTATGGTGATCACTAATAAAACAATGAGGCATAAATAATCAGTCAATAATAGAGATAAAGTGGAGCCATAAAAAATATTCAATTAATTCAAAGGATGGGGGACAAAGAGAAAAAAAACAGATTAAATGAATAGAAAGAAGCCAGTAAAATAGTATATTTTTGTCCAAACACATCATTAATTACACTAAATGTTTACATCTAAATACATCAATCAAAAGACAGACACTTACAGGTTGGATAAAAAACCCAATGTGCTCTCTACAATATATTATGTACAAGAAACTCACAGTATGTTATGTACAATATACCTATATAAGAAACTATACAAAACTAGTTAAAAGTAAAATGATTTAAAAAGATGTATCATGCAAACATTGATTTTACTTCTCTTGGATATATATCTAGGAGTAGAATTGCTGCATCATAGGGTAACTCTATGTTTAACCATCAGGGGAACTGCAGACTGTCTCCCAAAGTGACAGTACCGTTTTATATTCCCACCAGCAGTGCATGAGCGTTCTGATTTCTCCACATCCTCCTCAACCCTTGTTCTCCCCCGCCCCCAGTTTTATTGAACGGTAATTAACATAAAGCATCGTATAAAGTTTAAGGTGTACAGCATAATGATTTGACTTACGTATATTGTGAAATCATTACCACAGTAAGTTTAGTTAAAATCCATCATTTTATATAGATACAAAAAAAAAAATCCCTTGTGATGAGAACTCTTAGGATTCCACTCTCCTAACAACTTTCATATACAGTCTTGCACCACTGAACGACGGGGACGCATTCTGAGAAGCGTGTTGTTAAGGCAATTTTGTCATTATGCGAACATCAAAGAGTTCTCACACCAACCTGGATGGTACAGCCTACTGCACACCGAGGCTGTTTGGTACTAATCTTATGGGACCGCTGTCATGCATGCGGTCTGCTGCTGACTGAAAGTCATTGCACAGCGTGACTGTATACCGCACAGCAGTGTTAACTATAGTCATCATGCTGTACATTATACCCTAGGACTTATTTATCTTATAACTGGAAGTTTGGAGCTTTTGACCACTTTCATCCAATTTCCACCCCTCCCACCCTCCACCTCTGGTAACTACAAATCTGATCTCTTTTTCTATGAGTTTGGTTTTTTCTAAGATTCCACATATAAGTGAGATCATACAGTATTTGTTTTTCTCTGTCTGACTTACGTCTTGGCTATTGTAAATAATGCTGCTAGGAACATGGGGGGTGCAGATATCTCTTCGACATAGTGTTTTTGTTTCTTTCAGATATATTCCCTGAGGTGGAATTGCTGGATCATATGGTAGTTCTATTTTTAATTTCTTGAGGAACCTCCATACTGTTTTCCATAGTGGCTGTACCAACATTTGCTCTTATCTGATTTTTTGTTTTGTTTTGTTTTGGTGAGGAAGACCAGCCCTGAGCTAACATCCGTTGCTAATCCTCCTCTTTTTGCTGAGGAAGACTGGCCCTGGGCTAACATCCGTGCCCATCTTCCTCGACTTTATATGGGACGCCGCCACAGCATGGCTGACATGCAGTGCGTCGGCGGGCGCCTGGGATCCGAACCGGCGAACCCCGGGCTGCCAAGCGCGGACGAAACCGCTAGCGCCACCGGGCGGCCCTCTTATCTGAATTTTTGATCATAATCATTTTAGTGGGTGTGAAGTAGTATCTCTTTGTGGTTTTGATTTGTGTCTCCCTAATGTTGAACATCTTTTCATGTGCTTATTGGCCATCTATATATCTTCTTTGGAGAAATATCTATTCATATTCTTTGCAGATTTTTAAATTGGATTATTATTTGTCTTTTCATTATTGTTTTGTAAGAGTTCTTTATATATTCTAGATAAAAATCCCTTATCAGGTATATAATTTGCAAATATTTTTCCCATTCTGCGGGTTGTTTTTTCACCTTCTTAATAGTACCCTTTGAGGCACACAAGTTTTTAATTTTTATGAAGTCCAGTTTACCTATTTTCTCTTTTGTTGATTGTGCTTTTTGTGTCATGTCTAAAAATCCATTGCCAAATTCAAGGTCATGAAGATTTACCTGTATACTTTCTTATGAGTTTTATCTCTTATATTTAGGTCTTCAATCCATTTCAAGTTAATTTTTGCATTTGGTGTGAGGTAAGGGTCCAATTTCATTTTTGTCTATGTGGATATCCAGTTATCCCAGCACCAATTTGTTGGAGAGACTATTCTTCCCAGACCGAATTGTCTTGGCATCTATGTCAAAAATCAATTGACTATAGACACACGGGTTTATTTCTAGTCTCTCAGTTCTATCCCACTAATCTGTATGTTTATCCTTATCCAGTACCAAAATGTCTTGATTACTATTGCTTTGTAGTAAATTTTGAAATTGGGAAGTGTGAGTCCTTGAACTTTGGTCTTTTTCAAGATTGATTTGGCTATTTTGAGTCTCTTGCAATTCCATATGAATTTGAGCATTAGCTTGTCAATTTCTGCAAAGAAGCCAGCTGAGATTCTAATGATTGGGTTGAATCTGTGGATCAATTTGAGGAGGATTGCCATCTTACCAATATTTAGTCTTTCCATCCATCAGAATGGGATGTTTTCCCATTTATTTAGATCTTCTTTAATGCCTTTAGACATTTTCAGAGTATAAGTTTTGAAATTCTCCTGTTAAATTTATTCCTAAGTATTTTATTCTCTTTGACGCTACCATAAAATAGAATTGTGTACTTAATTTCTCTTTGTAATTGTTCACTGTGAGTGTTTAGACATGCAATTAATTTTTATATATTAATCTTGTATCCTGCAACCTTGCTCGACTTGTTTATTAGTTCTAATATTTTAGTGGATTCCTTAGGATTTTCTATATACAAGATCATATCATATGTGACTAAAGATAGTTTTACTTCTCCCTTTTCAATGCAGATGTCTTTTATTTGTTTTTCTCAACTAATCTCCTTGGATAGAACCTCTAATGCAAGGTTGAATAGAAGTGGTGAGAATGCATATTCATGTTTTGTTTCTGATTCTAGGTGGAAAGTATTGATCTTTCACCATTGGGTATGATGTTAGCTGTGGGTTTTTTTGTAGATGTCCTTTATCAGGTTGAGGAGCGCTTCCCTTCTATTTCTAGTTTGTTGAATGTTTTTATCATGTAAAGGTGTGGATTTTGTCAAATGTTTTTTCTGTGTTGATTGGGATGATCATGTGGTTTTCTCTTTTTATTCTAGTAATATGGAGTATTGGTGTTGGGATGTTAAACCAACCTTGCATTCCAGGGATAGATCACACTTGGTCATGGTGTTTAATTATTTTTATATGTTGCTGGATTTGGTTTGCTAGTATTTTGCTGAGGATTTTTGCATCCATACTCATAAGAGATCAGTGGTTTTCTTTCCTTGTCATGTGTTTGTCTGGTTTTGATATCGGGATAATGCTGGTTTTATCAAATGAGTTTGGAAGTGTTCTTTCCTATTCTATTTTTTTTTTTGAAGAATTTGTAATGAACTCTTCCAAGTGAAGAGGTAATACCTGAAGAACAGATATTAATTTTTCTTTAAATGTTTGGCAGAATTCAGTAGTAAAGGCATCTGGGTCTGTGGTTTTCTTTGTGAGTAGTTTTTAAACTATTCATTCATTCTGTAAGTCTATTCAGATTGTCTATTTATTCTAGAGTCAATTTTTGCAGATTGTAGAATTTATAGAAATTGCCTATTCCATCAAAATTATCTAATTTATTGGCATACAATTGTTCCTAGTATTCCTTTATAATCTTTTTTATTTCTGTAAGGTTGGGAGTAGTGTCCCCTCTTTCATTATGGATTCTAGTAATTTGTATCCTCTTCTCCTTTAAATTGTCAATGTAGGTAAAGGTTTGTTAATTTTTTTGATCTTTTCAAAGAACTTGCTTTTGGTTTCAGTGATTTTCTCTATTGTTTTTCTATTCTCTATTTCATTGATTTCCACTCTAATTTTTATTGTTTCCTTTCTTCCTTTAGGTTTAGTTTGCTCTTATTTTTCCATTGTTTTAAAATAGAAGATTAGGTTATTGATTTGACATCTTTCTTCTTTTTTAGGGTAGGAATTTACAACTAAAAATTTTTCTCTAAGCACTGCTTTAGTGCATCCCATAAGTTTTGGTATGTTGTAGCTTCATTTTCCTTCATCTCAAAGTATTTTATAATTTACCTTTTGATTTCTTCTTTGACTCAGGATATATAGGAGTGTATTGTTTAATTTCCATATATTTGTCAGTTTCCCAGATTTCCTTTTGTTATTGACTTGTAATTTTATTCCATGTGGTTAGAGGACATACCATGTCTTATTCAATCCTTTCAAATGTATTGAGGAGTGTTTTATGGCCTAGCATATGATCTACCCTGGATAATGTTCTACTTGCATTTGAGAAGAATTTATATTCTCCGGTTGTGGGATAGAATGTTCTATAGATGCCTGTGAGGTCTAGTTGGTTTATGGTGTTGTTCGAGTATTCAATTTCATTTTGATCTTCCTAGGTCTTCCATCCATTATTGAAGATGAATATTGAAGTTTCCAACTATTATTGTTCAATTGTCAGTTGTATTACCCCCTTTATTTCTGTCAGTTTTCGCTTCATGTACTTTGGTGCTCTGTTGTTAGGTGCATATATGTTTACAATTGTTATATCTTCCTGATGGATTGTCTCTTTTATCATTATAAAATATGCTTTATTTCTAGTAATGTGTAAAAGTCTATTTGTCTGATATTAATATAGCAATAATTCTAGTTTCCTTGTGGTTGCAGTTTGCACGCTATATTTTTTCCATCCTTTTACTTTCAATTTGTTTGTATCTTTGAATCTAAAATGTGTCCCCTATAGAGAGTGTATAGTTGGATTTTGTTTCTTTTTCCAACCTGGAAATCTTTGACTTTTAATTGGATTATCTAATCCATACACATTTAATGTTATTATTGATATAGTTTGATTTACAACTACCATCTATCTGTTTTCTATACGTCTTGTGCCTTATTTGTTCATCTATTACTCTTTTACTTCCTTCTTTTGCACTTGAATGCAAATATTTTAATGTAGAATTTTAATTTCTTTTATGATTTTTTTTTTTACTATATTTTCTTGAATTATTTCTTAGTGGTTGCTCCAAGGCTTACCTTATACAACTTAACTTATCAGAATCAGTTTCAGATTTATACTCAATTCCAGTGAGATGTAGAAACATTACTACTATATGGCTCTATTTCTTTCCCCCATTTTGTGGTATTATTGTTTTACATAATATGTTGATAAATGTTACACAGCCAACGATAATACAGTGTCACAATGATTACTTTATATAGTTTTATGTCCTTTAAAGAAGCTGAGAAAAGAGAGGAGAGCAAGTGTTTGTTTACTGCTTTTGTTATATTAATCTTCTTATTTATCATTTCTGGTTCTCCTTATTTGTTCCTGTGGATTCAAATTACTGCCTGGAGTCATTTCCTCAGCCCAACACAGCTTTACTCTCACTCACTTCCTTTGTAGAAATATATAACCTTTCCATATGTTATAGGCCCAACAACACATTATGTACATATTATACAGTTTTATACAGTTATTTCTTAAATCACTTAAGACAAGAAAGGAAAAAAGTATGCATTTATACTGTCTTGTATATTTTATTGTCTTTACTGGTACTCTTTGTTTTTTCTTGTGGTTTACTGCCTGGGGTCACTTGCTTTCAGCCTAAAGAACTTCCACTAGCATTCTTTGTAAAGTGGGTCTGCTACCAGCAAATTCAGTTTTTGTTTAGCTGGGAATGTCTCCATTTCACCTTTATTTTTGAAAGATAGCATTGCTGGATATAGGATTCTTGGTTGACAGCTTTTTTCTTGGAACATTTTAAATATGATGTCACACTGCCTTCTGGCTTCCATTGGTTCTGTTGAGAAGTCAGCTTTTAATCTTATTGGCATTTAGTAAGTGATGAATCATTTTTCTCTTGCTGCTTTCAAGATTTTCTCCTTGTCTTTGGCTTTTAGCATTTTTATTATGATATGTCTGTTTGTTGATCTCTTTGTGTTTATCCTACTTGGACTTCATTAAACTTTCTAGATGTGTAAATTAATTTTCATATACTTGAGAAATTTTCAGCCATAATTTCTTTGAATATTTTTTTTACTCCTTTCTTTCTCCTCTCCTTCTGGTATTCCCATTATGTGTATGTTGGGGTGCTTAATAGTGTCCCACATTTCCCTGAGGTTCTGTTCATTTTCTTTATTCTTTTTCTCTCTGTTGTCCAGATTTCATATTCTCCATTGATCTATCTTCAAGTTTGCTAATCTTTTCTTCTGCCAGTTCAAATCAGTAGATTTAAGCCCCTCTAGTAAAGTTTTTCACTTCAGTTATTGTATTTTTTAACTCTAGAATTTTCATTTGGTTCTTTTTTTGTAATTTCTATCCCTTTATTGGTAGTCTCGATTTAATGTGACACTGTTGTCATACGTTCCTTTACTTCATTAGGCCATAGTTTCCTTTAGTTCTGTGAAGATATTTATAATGGCTACTTTGAAGTCTTTTTCCAATAAATCTGACATCTGGTTGCTCTCACAGGCTGTTTCTGTTTCTTGCTTTTTGTCCCAGGGCATGAATCATACTTTCCTGTTTCTTTGCATACTGTATTTTTTTTTTTTTGGAAACTGGACATTTTAGGTAATATATGGAGCCACTCTCAGTGCTGATCTCTCCCCCTTCTGGGAGTGTTGTTGTTATCTTGTTTATTTGTTTACTGACTGGCTAGATTATTTTGGTGAGGTCTATTCCCTTCTACCATCCACAGTCTGAAACTTCTGATGTAGCTCCTCAGGGGGTGCAGCCTTGGATATGGCCATAGTCATCCAGGGATGACAGTGGCTTTGGCAGGGCTCACTCTCTCTGTCTCTTTCCCTGGCCACATCAGCTTTTAATCTCTACTAATTGCCAGCTGATTGCTTCATTATTTAAAAAAATTCCCTGTAGCATAAATTGCTCCACTGACTGATCCACTCATGTTTGAGCAACTTTGATCAACGTTGGAGATTTGTTCTGAGTCCAGGGAGCTCCTACCTGTCTCTTTCCCTGATTCTCTCTGGCAAGCTCGCTGGCCTACAGTTTAGCCTACATCTCCAATGAATCTGCCAACCACCTCCCAATTGCCTTTCACCACAACCACCACTGTTTTTGAGAGTTCCCTTAGGCTTGAACTTTTCAGCACCATGTTACAAATGAAATCAGTTCTTTTGGGAAGAGATTCAGAGGTCTCTGTTTTAAGGCCCACTTCTTCATCTGGGCAACATCTCTGAGCCATAGCTCTGGAGCTGAGAGTAGAAACAATGGCACACTTCTCTCTGAGTGATGTGCCCACTTCAGGAGCGAGGGAGACAATGGTCTCAGGTCTTCTCAGCCTGCCTCTCCTGGCTTGGAGCCTCTGATTTACAAACTGCAAGTGAGCCATGGGGAGGGTGATCTGGACCACAGTATTTCTGGCACACTCCACCCACGGTAGAGCCTCCATTCCATGAGTGGGGACTGGGAATAAGAAGGAAGCTGCACCTCTTGGCTACACTCACCTGGAACTTAGCCTCAGTGACAGGTAGCTAGGAGCAGGATGAGAGATGCTGATATCCTGCCTCTCCCAGGAAGAGAGCCCTCTCACTAGGAGCTGGGGGGAGAGGAAACCCTGTGCTCTTGGTGGCACCATCCTGGAGTGGAGTTTCCATCTTGCTGAGATGAAAGGGAGAGGGAGGGAGAGTCTTAGTGCAAATACCACAGACTCTTGCTGTTCTTACTGAGTTTTAGTAGATTTTCATGAATAAATGTTTCTTCTTTTGCTATATGCCCTTAGGACCATTTCCAGAGATTTTAATTTTTGGATTTGGTTTTTATAATTTTTGCTAGTTTTATGGTGGTGGAGGGGGGGTGGAGCAAGACACATGCTATCATGATGGAAGTGTAACTCAGATAAGGGTATTTTCTTAACCTCCTCTATAAAATTCCTACAGTTAACATTATACTTAATGTGAAAAACTGAATTCTTTCTCCCTAAGATTAGGAACAGGGAAAGGATATCATCTCTCACTACTCCTATTCAATCTCATAATGGAAGTCCTATCCAGTGAAATAAGACATGAAAAATAAATAAAATGCATACAGTTTGGAAAGAGAGAAAAAAATTTCTATTTGTAAAACAGAATTATCTATGTAGAAAATCCCAGAGAATTTACAAAAAAGCTTCTAGTGCAAATAAGTGATTTTAGAAAGGTTGCAAGATACAAGGTCGGTATGCAAAAAGCAGTTGTATTTATATATGCTAGCAATGTAGAACTAGAATTCAAAATTTACAAAATGGTACATTTACCATAGTACAAAAAATAAAATACTTAGGTATAAATCTAACCTAATCTGTACAGGATCTGTCTGCTGAAAATTATAAGGCACTAAGGAAATGAACGAGGACCTAAATAAATGGGGAGATATCCATGATCATGGATTGGAAGTTTCAATATTATTAAGATGTTAATTCTCTCTAAATTGGTCTCGAGATTTACCACAATCTTATTCAAAATCCCAGCAGGCTTTTTTTGTTAGATATTGACAAGCTGTTTCTAAAATTTATATGGGAAGGCAAAGGAATTAAAAGAGCCAAAATTATTTGGAAAAGAAGAACAAAATTGGAAGACTCACACTACCTGATTTCAAGACTTACCATAAAGCTACCGTAGTCAAAACAACATGATATTGTAAAATAATAGTCACATAGATCAATAGGATAGAACAAAGAATCCAGACATAGATTTACATAAATGACTTGGACAAAGTTACAAAGAAAACTCAATGGACAAAGGATAATCTTTTCAAGAAATTATGCTCAAACCATTGGCTATCCCAATGCAAACAAATGAATCTTGACCCAGACTATACATCTCATACAAAAAATAGCTCAAAGTGAATCATGGACCTAAATGTAAAATGTGAAGCCATAAAACTCCTATGAGAAAATGTGGAGAATATCTTTCTGAGCTTGAATTGAGCAAAGAGCTTTTAGATATGACACTGAAAGCATGATCCATGGAAGAAAAAATCCTTGTAAATTGGACTTTATCAAAATTAAAAGCTGTTGCTCTGAAAAAGACACTGTTAAGAGAATGAAAAAACAAAACACAGGCTGGGAGAAAATATCCACAAATCACATTTGTGACAAAGGGCTTGTGTTTAGTATACACAAATAACTTTTAAAGTTCAACTATGAGACAACAAATAATACAATTTTTAAAATGAGCAAATATCTAAGTAGACACTTCACCAAGGAAGATGTATAGATAGCAAATAAGCACATGTAAAGATTCTCAACATCATTAGTCATTAGGGAAATACAAATTTGAATTTACAATGAGATATCACTACACACCTACTGGAACGGCTAAAATAAAAAAGTCTGACAATACCAAGTGCTGGCATGGATGCAGAAGAATTGGTACTCTAATACATTGCTTGTGGGTCTGCCAAATGTTACAACCATAACAAGCTGTGGAAAACAGCTTGGAAATTTCTTATAAAGCTAACCATACTCAGTAATCCTACTCCTGGGTAAATGAAAAATTATATTCGCATAAAAACCTTTCACAGATTTTTATAGCAGCTTTATTTATAATAGTGCAAACTGGAAACAACACAGTTGATCTTCAACTGCTGAATAGATAAACCGTGGTACTTCCACACAACGGGACACTACTCAGCAACAAAAAGGAACAAACTATGAAAAATACAAAACATGAGTGACTCTTAGATGCTTTTTGCTAAGTGAAAGAAGCCAGAGTCCAAAGGTTCCAGAGTGTATAATATCATTTATATGACATTTTGGAAAAGGCAAAGCAAGATGGATGGGGTCAGGAGTCGGGCTGGGAGGAAGGGACTGACTACACGGATTCTACGCGAGGGACTTCCAGGGGATGAAATATATCATGACTGTGGTGGTGGATATCTGACTGATTATCTGTCAGAATTCATAGAACTGTACATCACTGATTGGAAATTTTAAGGAAACAAACAGAATATGAGGGAAATAAAAAATGGAGTAAATGATAACAAATGAACCTAGCTGTATTACAAATGAATGACATAAGCACAATGAAAGGAGCAGGGAAGAAAAAAAATTAACCTAAGTTACTTTGTAAAATATTCAACATTCCTCTGGATAATGTAAGGATAAAAAGAACTGCATACAAATGCTGTGCTCTAGTTAGTAAGTTTGCTTCTTGTGGAGGTGTGAGTAGCAATTCTAAAACGACTTTATGTGTGTGGAAGAGTTGAACAAATAAGTAAATATATTTTAAATAATGAGAGCCAGATTTCTCACTATTGGAAAAAGAAGTTACAAATAAGAAAAGAGGAAAGACTAGACTAAATCTTACAGTGATGGCTTGGAATCAGAGGTTATATACAGAGAGATAGCTACAGACACAAATATGTGTGTACGCATGGGGAAGTATATATCATATATTCCCAAGCTCTGTTTGCTGAGATGGCCTAGAAGCAATGACATCATAGTAACAATGGGCACACAAAATGCCCCAAACTTGGTTTCCAAGCACCAATCCTTCCATAAAAGGAAACAGAGCTCCTCTTAGAAGTGATTGATCCCAGGGCAGAGGCAGGGACAATGCAAGATGAGCCTGGAGTGTCTTGCAGTGACAGAAAGAAAATGCTTAGAAAAGAATGGGGTGTGTTGAAAGAGCACAGGAGCCAACGTGAAAGAGTTCCCAGTGGCCAAAGCCAGAACAGCTGGGGCAACAAAATGAATAGTGACAGTGTTAAGCTACAGCCCTACAAAATATGTGTCTATAGGCCCATATTGGTATAAATAAACAAATAAATGGGGAGGAGGCATATCCTTTCCTTACAGAAGAATTCCAATTCTTCTATGAAATGTAGAAGGAATAAGGGAGGTTGAAAGTCGTGTTAGAACAACACAGCAACAATTGTTGCAGGCAAGACCCGCTGATGGATACAAAATTCGTGGGCAGAGGTTTGAGCAGATACAGAATGTTTGCATGGTTTCAACTTGCTGGTGGAGAAACTGGGTAGACACCACCTACATAAAGGGATAAAGATCAACGTCACCAGAAGAAGACATACGGACATCAGGCAATCTCGGACAGGGTGCACCGAGCAGGGCGCGTTGTTTCTGTGGCATTCTTGCCAAAAGTGCAGAACCCGAACCTAATCAGGAGAAACAGCAAACAAACTCTAATTCAGAAACAGTCTAAAATATAATTGACCAGCACCCTTCAAAGGGTCCAGGTCATGAAAGACAAGGAAGGACAGGGCAACTGTCACAGACCGGAAGTGACTAAGGAGAAGTGATGACTAAATGCACTGTGTGGTCCCAGTTTTCCCAGTTAGGATAATTTTACCATTTATACATTTACACATTTACACAAGATGTTACCATTAGGGAAGCTGAGGGAAGCGTACATGGGAACTCTCTGTACTATTTTACAACCCTCTGTAAGTATAAGATTATTTCAAAATAAAAAATTAAAAAATACAACCAAAAGTAAGGAGAGAGAGAGGAAGAGAGAGAGCTGTGAAGACAAGAGAACACAGAAATGTAGAGGTCTGGGGACTTTGTCGCAATAAGAGCCATGGGCATCAATACCGGCACATGAGTTGACTAGAAGCAAGTAGAGAAGAAGCTACACTTTTTTGTGTGTGTGAGGAAGACTGGCCCTGAGCTAACATCTGTTGCCAATCTTCCTCTTTTTGCTGGAGGAAGATTGTCACTGAGCTAACATCCATGCCCATCCTCCTCTTCTGATGAGCCATGTGTAGGTCTGAGCCCAGGATCCGAACCCGCTAACTCCGGGCCACGGGAGCAGAGTGTGCAAACTTAACCACTACACCACCAGGCCAGCCCCAAGAGAAGAAGCTACTTTTGAGTGAGTTCTATTACCAAAAGAATTGTCAGCCTGGACTTTTAAGAGAGACTCTGACTGTTTGAGACGTAAAGTTACCCTTGGCTCCCACCTCTGTGCTGGAAAGCGGTTGAACAACTGGTCTGGTCCTCAAGGAGGCCATGGTCCCCAACACACACTTCAGATAGGGCCACAGAAGAACCTTCTAGACGACAGAGTCAGGGGCTGGAGAGCTACTGCCATGGAGCAGAATCAGAACCTAATCAGAGTAAAAAGTTCCTGGATTCTGGAACAGCTCTGGACAAGTGTCTGCTGGGGACTCCCCGCTTCCCCCTCTGAATGGGAGTGTTTATGGGGGTTGTCCAGTCTCTGCTCCACTGCTGTGTACTGGTGCCTACTGGGAGGCGGGCTGTCAAGGACCTTGTCTTTAGTTATATGTCTCTGGAGTAAGAGGAACTCTACCAGCCTGGCGGTGAGAAGGAGAGTGAAACAGAACACTCGATCACTCCACCCGCAGTCTTGGTGGCCCTCAGGGCTGCACGTTTATAGATCTGCTTTTCCTCCTCCAGACACAGGAAGATGGAGTCTCTGCCCCCCGGAAGTGAGTGTGCCACATGACTTGCTGTGGCCAGCGGAAGTGAGCAGCAGTGGGATTATTGCTCCCGAGTGGGAGCATTTCACTAGCGGTGTGAGACTCCCCCGTGCTCTCTTCCCTGCCGCGGTGACTGAGATGCTCCAGAAGGTGGCAGCTTCCTCAGCCTGGATCCCAGAGTGAGGACAACAGGGAGCAGAGCCCTCGCTGACCCGAGAGGGACATGGGATTAGAGTGAGAAGTCAATATTTGCTGTGTCCAGACTTTGTGACTGGGGGTGGTTTGTGGCCACAGCTCAACCTAGCTTGTCCTGACGGGACCCGCGGGACAAAGCGGATGGACGCCAGGCGGAGGGGAACAATTGCGGCTCCTGGCGCCCCAGTCTCCCCATATGAACTGAAGACCTGGGGTAGATGGAGATGCTTCCTAATAAGTTTTTTTTTTTTTTTTTTTTTGGTCAAGGAATCCTTTCCCCCTAAATAAAAACATAAAACAGAGTGGCTCTGAACCCGCTTTCCACCAAAACCCGCTTTTCTCTCCCTGTCCCCAAAAGAGCAGTAGCCCTGCATTTTCTGCAAGGAACCCCCAAAGCTCCTTGGAACACAGTCTGGGGAGCCCCAAGGTCTTGTCTCGTTCAGGTAGGCTGGGGCTCTTCAGGACGGCAGGGACACGTTGTGCCTGTCAAATCTCAGATGCCCCACTGGCCAGGTGCTGCCTGGCTGGGGCTCCGCTGGCCTCTCCCCCCAGAGCCCACGGCATCCAGGGCCCCTGCGCACTCGATGCTTTGCACCAGACAGAAATGCTCTCCTTAACAGGGTCAGAGGGCTCAAAAGAGACTCAGAAACAAAATTTCCTTGGACAAATTTAGGTTTTCATGTCCTACGTGGTAACCCCCAGGGCACCCCCAGCCGCACGCACCTTCACCTTGGGAATAGCTCGTGTGGTGCTGGGGGGTCAGATGGCTCTGGGTTTGACTTCTTCAAACTGCTGTGACCTTGGAGGGAACGAACACCTAAGTCTTATCTCTTCAGTTTGCTCATCTGTAGAGTGGAGCTACTACACCAACAGCAACTGGTCCGCAGAACTGTGAGAGATGGATGAGTTCACGTGGGTAAAGACCTGAGCCCAGCACCTGGCAGGAGAAGGCGTGAGTGATCAGCAGCATCTTCATGGCCACCGTCGCCACACCTGACCAGACGGGCTCATTTCACAGTCCTGTGTGAGCGTCTTTCCTCCACGCGGCATCTTGGAACAGCTTGTTCCCCATCCCACTCCCCTGCCTCCACCATCCCTGCACCTCACGTTTGCCCGACAGGACCAGCACAGAAGAGGAAATCGATAAGCATGCGGTGGACTGAATAGATGTGGCTAAATTGGTGATCTCCAAGGTGTTGTTCCCATCAAGACCAACAATCTCCCAACATCGCCTCTTTCAGCAACTTGCTGATTACAGTAGATTGCGACCCAGTGGCAGTGTTCACAAAATTACAATACGAGTCATTCCAAAATGGATACTATAACACCAACACCACCCAAAACGATAGCAAGTACCTGTGTTAACCCTCATCTGGTCTATATATCAATGAATAATCAATTGGTCTGCCTCAGTCCCCACAGTTGATCGTTATTTGCATCAGAGTGTAGACAGAACCCGACTGTTGTGTGTCAGTGTGGCCCTGAAGGAGTTAAGTGAAATAAAGAATATTATCAATATTGTATCAGTCACAGATGAGAAACTACATACCAGGATCAGTGTAATTCATTCATTGGTTTATGGACACCGGGTCCTCCGGGGACTGTCACAAATCCACTTGATGTTCCTGAGTGTGAGATTTAGCATTTGGATCTTTGATTTAGCTGAAAGATGTGTAAAAACTCATGCAGTCAGACAACTCCCTACAGGCGATTCATCTGTGTTGGCTTTTACGTAACGGTTATTCCAATCAAGTGCCAGCAGTAACTTAAGCTCCATAACTTGCCTCTGAGAAATTCACATTCACATTTCTGAGAGGCTGGGACGTGGAGGATGGTGCAGGGCAAGAACGTCCCTCTGGGAGAGGGGAGCCCTCCTGCTCTCTTGTTTCTCCAGGATGGGCAGGCAGCCCCGGGGAGGCCGTGGTTTGAGGAGGGAGGCAGCTTCTGGCTTCCAAGCCTCCCTGAGTTTCCAGAAGCAGGGGGACAGGGTGGGGTGGGAGTGGGAAAGCCATGAGCCCCTGGGAGACAGGGACGCTCAGCGTTCTTGGAGCTGTAGTTGGGGGTCCTGAGGGGGTTCCAGGAGCCACAGCCACTCGCTGGCTAGCTCAGCAGGGGGGATGGGAATCTGAAGACCTGCATCTGATTGGTTAACTCAGGTGGGAGACATAACTCTGAGGTTAATGACTTGATGGATAGTGGTTCTCAGGTTTCCTCCTCCAGGATTTCGGCCATGTCCCTCACCACAGCCGCCTCAGTCCAGCTCTTAAGTCTCTTTTTGATTTCTCACCACATGTACCAAAAGTGGGGGGAGGGGAGAAGGCAGAGGGTTGCATCATCTCAGTGCTCCAGTGAGAATAAAAATGCAGGTGGAATGTTCTGTGAACAATTTCAGAGAGACAAATAAAGGACAGCAATGGCACATCTATATGAATGGGCTCAGATATCATTGTTATTAATAGATGATGTTTTAGACGGCCTTAGTGAGCATCAGTACCGGGTGGACAAAGGCATTTAATCTTCCCAGTAAACTTGTGGGGAAGGCTCCTTTACCATCCTCATTTCATGGAAGAGGAAACTAAGGCATAGAGTGGTTAACAAGTTGTCCAAGGTCATGGAGCTAGTAAATGGCAGAGCTGGGCTTCACAACTGGGTCTGTTGACCCAGGGGGCAGAGCTTACTTCCTTTGTGGTAGTGAGTGACACCATGTTCCCACGGCTTGTCAGGGACGTTTGCAGGTTGGCAGAAGGGGCAACACTATCCACAGCCTTGGACATTTCACCAGCCTGCTGAGGAAGTGATTCCCAGGCAGAATAGCTGTGATCGCAGGTGCTACAGAGGTGCACAGACACCTCTGTCAGGAGGTCTGCTATCTCCAGAAGTGTCCAATACCTCCAGAACCATAGGCACAAGAACCATGTCAGGGTGGGCTCCGAGCTGGAGGGTCCAAGAGTGATGCTTTGCCAAATTCCACATTCAGGTGCTCTCCCAGGCGAACGCTTGCCTTCTGGTGAGAGAGGAACTGGCTGTGAGAAGCAGATGTCCACTGAGGCAGTACAAGAAATTGGTCAAGCAGAAGACGAATTTGAAGAAATTATACAGAAGGCAGCACAGAAAGATAAAGAGCTGGAAAACATGAGACGTTGAGGGACCTGGAGGGTAGAGAAGAGTCCAATCCTAAAACCTCTGTCAGGAGATCAGACATGTCCAAGAGTATAAAATATCTCCAGAAGCTATGCTATAGAGTGGAGAGTAGGGGAAAGAGTCAATTTCTGGAGCAATAATGGATAAGAATTTTCCAGCATTGATGAAAGACATGAATCCTCAGAATCCAGAGTCACAAAGAGTCCCAAGGAGGATTGTAAAAGCAAATCCACAGTAGGATACTGTGGATTTTTAATTTTTAATTTGTCAAAAAAATTAAAAAACAAAAGAGAGAGGGAAAAAAATAACTCTTCAGGTCGAAAGGGTACATACTGAAGAGACACGAGGGTTTCCTTAAGGATTCTGGATCATCGCACGGGCCGTGTTGCCTGTGGCTGTTTCCTGCCCTGTCCTGGGACTTGAGAACTTGCACTGCTTGGGGGTCAACACCTAGAGGGGAAGATGGGCCTGAAAACCAGCAGGAAAGCCTCCCCTCTAGCCGTGGCAGTGGTTCCACCGGCACCTCTGAGCTGGAGGAGGGGGAGTGGAAGGGGCAGGGAGCGGCCCTGGGTGTATCTGCCACTCACCTCGCAGGGAGGAGAGCCATGGAGGGGTCCAGGCAGGGAGGCTCCTCTGTCCTGTCAAAGGCTCATGAGAGGATATGGGCATGTAAAGCTCCTGGCACACGGCGAATGCTCAGGCAGGCCCAGAGTGAATATTTATCGAGCACATACTGTGCAGCAGCAATCCATGTGGGCTGCACAGTCAATCCTCACCAGCAGCTCGTGAGGTGGGTATCATCATCCCTGACTCACACAGGGTCACGACCTTGCTAGCAAGGGTCACAGAGCCACAGGAATATGGACCCAGGCAGTCCAGTGCCAGGGGTCAGGGAACTAATTTTCTTCTACAGGAAACATGGAGCTGTCAAAGGTGGGGGTCAGAGCAAGTGCACAGTGGTCACATTTTGGAAGACGGATGGGCATGTTTTAATTTTACATAACAGAATCCAACCCAGAAAAATTTACAGAGCACCCGTTGTGTGTACAACCTGCTTTACCTCCCCTGGTGGCTCCAGGCCCAGCTTGTCCAGAGGTCAGGGACAGGAGAGTGGGTGTTGTGTGCACGGTGGGGGACCCCAAAGGGAGCCCCGTGTTCCGGGCACATTTCTGTCCCCTGCTGGCCCGGGAGCCAGGGACGCTCAGAGGCAGTGAGTTTCTCCAGCTCTGGTTTCTAAAGAGCCTTGGCTTGAAACGGTTCCATTTGGGAGGGTTTCTCCCTAGCATTTGGTATGGAATTATTACCAAATGCTAGAGAGGAACCCTGCCAAATGCTGTATATCAGCTAAAACCCACACTCCTAAACAATGAAATATTTATAATAAAAACAGACCCTGGAGAGGGATGCACACGGGGGTGCCCAGCTGGTGGGGGGCCCTTGGTCGAGGTGGCTCGGTCTTGCCTGCTGGTGCCAGGTACAGCCATGGAGGCAGCAGGCACCAGGAACGGCGGTGTGGCTGTGCGTCTCTCTCAGGAAGACAGGAGGAGCTGGAGGTCTTGCTGTCCATCTGCAGGTGAAAATGCCCCTCCTCGTGCCCCTGGAGACACGGGCCCAGCCTCTTGGTCCCTAGTGTCCTTCCTCCCTGTTTCCTAGTGGAGTGCTCAGCATTCAGCAGGCACTCAATAAATGCTGACTGCCTGCAAGCCTGGATACTTCCAGTAACAGCGAAACCTCACCCATCTGGAACCCGCAGGGAATGAGATTGAGACAGCTGAGTTTTCCAGAAAGAGCCATAAATTATTTTCATGTAACATTTTCAGATGGAAATATTTCTAAGACGTGGCGCACGTTTCCTTTCTTTCTCTCTGGGAGAGTGTGGAACACCATTAACCTTTCTGTAACGGCTCAGGGTTGCTGCTCTGAACCCCAGATGCTGCGCAGAGGCACTGCAGCCCTCGGGGCTCGGAGGTGTGCAGGGGAGTCTGCCCTCCGCTAATGGCCTCGCAGCGTGGAGCTTCCTCCAGAATCAGGGCCGATTTCCTGGAGATTTGGGGGTTCTTCCCTCACAGTCAGGCCTCCGGTCTCCACTCTTGTTGGTGTGGTCATCTCTGGCAGTCCTTCTCTCTCTTTTTAAATTACTGTTTCTAATTGACTGTGGACCAGAAACCAGAACTCCAGGCCCGTTAGAATTACATGTAAAGTAAGCCTTCACCTGCTCTGACTGAGCACCCGACAGGCCTGAGCTAAGTGCAGGAACTTGGGGCTTTGTCGTTGCTGTTTGCGCCACTCAGAGTCATTCTTGTTTCCTCTTGATGCACAGCCACCCTCAAAGAAGGCAGGTGACAGCTTGGGAAGTAACTGCTCTTCATCAGAGAGGCTCAGGAAATTCCTGGGCACACTGACCCCCAATCCCTAAATCTCCTGCGGACGCTAGAATTTGTAAACCTTTTCAAAAGAATCGCACTTCTTATGATCTTTGTTTTTTAACAACAAGTAAAGCATGTTGGCTAGTCCTTCCCCATTTGGAAGATTAGGAAGCTGAGGCCCAGAGAGAGGTCACAGAGGCCTGAGTGGACACGCCACCATGGGTGACTCAGCTGGAGCCTGCATAAATCCGGATCCAGGAGGAAAAGATGCACAGTCAAGGGGGTTCTGGAGGGTCTGATGCAGGAGGTGTGGGCAGGGCCGGAGAACTCACAGAGGACAGGGAAGTGCCCAGCAGCTCTGGAAGCCGTCATACTCCTCCTGTGCCCTTAGCAGTGAGCAAAGGACCACTGCATGACAAGGACTTCACACTTGACAAGGGAGGGAACAGAGCACCTGACGGTGCAGCAAGAGGACCCCAGAGACTACCATACCCTGGCCGCTGGGGAGGCACCCCAGACTCTCTTTCCTCCAGCCCTGCAGTCTCTTGCTGGTGCCTCCCAGTGGGAACGGATTTCCAAGCCAGAGGACAAGGCAGTTGGGGGAGGGAGTCCATAGAGGTCGGCCTCCCTGGGTGCAGAGTGGGGTGGAGAAGAGGAGGCAGCAGATTCGAAGTGGCAGAGGGAAGAATCTGGCAGACAGCCTGATGCAGACAAGACTGTCCCACAGCTGCACGGTTCTGAGGATGCTTCCCTGCGGTTCACTGTCTCTACCCACAGGCGCCCTGTCAGGTAGGATGGCACGGCTGTTGGCGAGCCTGCGGGCTTGGCAGGACCTCCAGGGCACCGCCTTCTCTCTACCACAGAGAGGTGAACTGCGGGTAAGTCCTCGTAAGCCACCCCTTCTTCCCTCCAGCTTGGCGTGCTTAGCTGGAGAGGCCGGTCAGGACTAAGGCAGTGTAGACCAGTGGGAAGCGCACGGGTCCGGAAAACGGGCACGCAGAGCACTAGGTGCCCACCCCTTACGTGCATATCTTCCCAGAGCTCTAGTGTCTGCAGCAGTAAAGCGGCAACAAGCCATCACCACCCCAGCTGTTGTGAGGTGGGAATGAGAGAGCGGATGAGGAGGTCCTTGACAAGCTCTAAGGGACTGTACAAGTGGGAGACGCCCGGGCTGAGGTCCCCGTTGCCTGACGAAGGATTAGAAGTCGTTCAGCAGAGAGCAAGCCCCTACTCCTTTAGAGGACAAGCCGTCCACGCCTGCCAGGCCTGTCAGGTGCTGGGCGGGGATGGTGTGGTGGGCGGCAGGTGCTCAGAACCAGAGTGGCCAGACCCGGCCCCTCCCCCAGGGTCAGCAGGTGGGAGTCCTTCATAGCTCTGCCCAAAACACCTGGTGCAGGTGTCTCCCTACCCACATGACCCTCTGTCCCAGCCTTCCCCAAGTCTGAATTATGGGTATTTTGTTCATTTAAAAGATTTGTTGATGTGCCTATTGTACGAAATTTAGAAAATGCTGGCATTCATCAAGAATAAAAGTTAAATCATCCATAATCCCACCATCCAGAATCATCATTAATGTGTGGGTGAATTTCCTTCCATACCTTTGTTCTTGGCATAATATATATGTACCAAATAAGTGCATAATAGAGGCAGAGCAGAGAGGATGCGAGGAAGTCCCCCCACATGTTAGCGTGATTGTCCTCTGGTCAGTTCACAGTGCGCATCACAGCTTGTACGCTTGCCTTAAGCAAGAGTATATTTACATGTGCGTGTATAAAATAGGGATTGCCTTGTAAATAAAGTTGTACTCTGCTTTTTTTGCTTGTCCCATATGCTGTCAAATTAACCATACAATTTTGATTAATGCTGAGTTTCCTAAATTATAAAACTCTCCTCTTTCACCTAACTCTGGCATTTTGTGGGGTGGAATATGCATTCATTCATTCATTCATTCTTTCACTCACGCAGGAACCAGGTACTGCATCTCTGCGAGGTGGCCACCCTGTGCCCACTGCTGAGGCCACAGAGAGGACAAGACTCAGCCGGGCCTTGGAGAGCTCCTGATTCAATGCTGACACCAGGCCAAGAACTGCACCCTGACTCCACTGTCCTCCTTGTCCCCACAGGGCCTGGCATGGAGCTGGGTGTGCAGCACATGAAGGATGCTGAGTCCCTCTGGGCCATGCGTGTGGCCTTTTGCCCTAGCCCACCCCTGCGGGACCCTCTGGCAGGTCCACCTTCCCTCTTTCACACTTCCGGGTCTTGAGCCCACACTTCTCACCCAAGTGCTCCACACGCAGGCGGCCCCTCTGCTCCCTAAGGCAGCCTTTCCTCAGTCGGTGACCACACTCATGCTGTCAAGGACTCGCCTCCTGAATTGAGGCTTGTGGCAAGTCTCACAGGTACAAGATTGATCCTTAAGAGATAATCTTTAAAAAACATTTTCCTCTACAGATTAGCTTCCAGAATGCCAGTTCTGATGTGTTGCATTTCATAAAGAAAAAGAACACATTCTGGAAGGTGGTGGGAAAGCCAGCCACAGTATCCCTCTGGCAAACATTGTGTCCTTTCGTGGGTCAGTCTGGGTGTGCAACTCTGTAGCTGCCTCGTGCTGTGGTGACTACACTTCCTTTGGGGGCCCAGCAAGAAATTTATTCCTCGGTCCTCATATGGGGTTCTTCTTGTCGGACCTGGCACTTCTAAGTGGTGGAAAGGCAACTTCTATCATCCAGAAAACCCTCTCTTTTCTCAGCGTTTACCATAAAGGCCAGGCAGGTTATAACAGAAATATCTCAGGCAAATGCACTGGTCCATGGTTCCAAGAGCTGCATCCGATGAATAAGTTCTGGGGTCTAATGCAGAGCCTGGTGACTGTAGTTATCAATACTGTGTTGTATACTTAGTTGCTATGAGGGTAGAGCTTGAATGCTCCCATCCTAACAAGAACCACGAAATGGTAATCATGTGAGGTAAAGGAGGTGTTAACCAACCTTATTGTGGTGATCATTTCACACTAGGTACATGTATCAAATCATCACATCGTACACCTTCAACTTGCACAATGTTATATGTCAATTAGAGCTCAATAAAGCTGGGAAATAGTTGCATCTGGCTTCCTGGGGTGTCTGGGTGGGTTTCACCCCAAATGATTCCTTGTGCAGCATCACAGCCCTAGCAGCTGGCAGCGGCTGTGAGGGCACTGGGGGGATGTAGGCGTGACCTGATTGTTTTGTTAACGTCGAGCTGCCCTAGTGGCTTCACTGACAGCGCAGCCAGAACAGTGGACTTTCTTATATTAGCGACTGCGTTTCCCCCAGTCGACCTCAGCAAGGCCAACTCCGCTGCGGCACTTGTGAAGAGATGAATGAGTAATTCATAAAATACCCGCCCGTGGCCTGCGAGCGTTCCGCAGACATTAGAGAACAGAGGCAAAGGGCAAGAGGGAACCAGATTAAATGGAGCCACAAAATCCAGTTCTCTTTTTAAAATGCGTGGCCTGCGAATGCCCACTGCGACAGAGGACAGACAGCACCCTTGCTGCGTGAGTTCCTGAGTCCGCCTGCTCGGGGAAGGTGCTTGGGACAAAAGCTAGATGGAGCTTCGGGAAGAGGGGTGAAGACACTGCCTTGGGAGTCTGCAGTGTGGCCATTCTGGACCCACAAACCCAGATCTGACATTCTGAACGTTCCCGACAGGAAGCGCTCTGGACCCTGTGGATGGGCTTCTGTGTTCATGTTCAGAGCGACGCCCTCTGCAGAGGGGCCTGCTCACAGGAGGCCAGGCCGAGGCTGACAGACATTTCCCTCAGCAGGTGTACGGCAGGCATGGGGCAGGCCTGCGGGCTTTTGTGGTGCTCTGGAAGCAAATGCCACCAAAACATCTCCACGTCCCGGAGCCACAAAATAAAATACTGTGGGACATTAAGTCCTATTCTCATTCTCATTTAATAAAGAACTACATATAAAACACTTACATATCATTGGCTCATATAAGTGAGTGCTTACTCTGTACCAGGCATTGTGCTAAGTGCTAGCTCACTGAGCTCGCCAAAGGAGCCCATGAGGGAGGGGCTCATTTTTCAGATGTGGAGGTTAAGGCACAGAGAGGTCAAGTAACTTGCCTAAGGTCACATAGCTCTCGAGTGGTGGAGCTGGGACTTGACTCCAGGTGGTCTGGCCCCAGAGCCTGTGTTCTGCCACTCCAGGGGACTCCTCCCCACTTCTTCCTTGGAGCAATAGTAAAATCATCACCAATGGCACAAATAACCCTGGAGTGAGCAAGGGGAGAGGGGATCTGGGAGCAGAGCTTCTGAGTGGGCAGCTGGCAGGGGGTTGGACCAGGCTCCTGAGATGACCTCATCTCACTAATAGTGGGTGGACGCATCCCTCCCCTGGACACACAGCCCATCCAAGGAGCTAAAGTAAAGAGATACAGTGTCTCCTCTGAGGCCAAGAAGGCCTTGTTTGTCCCCTGCTGGGGACAGAGGGACATAACCGGGGCTCCCTAGAGCTGAGAGGTGAGGCCGGGGGCAAGAGGAACGTGCTGAAAGTTGCTCACCGTGATCAGAATTAGAAGGCCAACCTATTCGCAACAGATGTGGCCTAAGGGTCAACATTCTCATACGAGTCTGTAAGCCTCATAAAGCCCCCTGCGCCCCCCCCTCACCACGGGCAGAAGGCAGGATGGGGCCTGAGTGGGGGAAGTACACACTGGGGTGGCCTTTTTGACAGGAAAGTTGGCAATGCCTATGAGGAGCCTCAAAACCCTCCACACCCAGTGACCCAGTAATTTTACCTCGGTCAACTGACCCCCAGGAAAACGAGCAGAGATGGAAACAAAGGTTTAACCATGAAAACGCTCACTCCAATACTTTTGAGAGAACAAAAAATTAGAAACAATTTAGATGCTCCAAAATAAGAGATTGTTTAAATAAATTATGTTGCATCCATTTGATGGAACATTATGTAGCCATAAAATCATGTCTTCAAAGAATATTTAACGACATGGAGAAATACCTCATGCTACAAGGTTAGAGAATAAAAGCAGGACACAAAATTGTTTACACAGAATGATTCAAAGTTTGTAAAAATAAAATAGATACGCACAGAAAAATGCTTGGAAGGAAAAACACGAAGGCTAACAGGGTGAGATTAAGGGAAATACAATTGTCTTCTTTGTACGTCTGTTTCCGAATTATTCTGCAATTTGCGTCAAGGGTTACTTTCTATCAGAGAAAATAACCATTAATTCTTAAGGTTGTAACTAATTTCTAGTGGTGGCAACACATTTTAAGCAATGCTGTTCGTGTGTTCATTCATTCATTCAATCAGTCAATAAAGGTTAAAACAGTGCCTGACACACAGTATGAATTATTTGTCAGAGCTAATTTCTTGAACAGTTCCATCAGCACTCCCTAGTGCCCAGTGCCGTGCCAGGGGCTGGGCCAGGCCTGGGGTCCAGCAGTGAAGCAGGCTTGAGTCTGCCCTCTGGCAGATCCCAGCCTTGGGAAGGGAGGGGGTTCCCACAAGCAAACTCTCAGATGGCCCCCCTGAGGGGGCAGCTATAGCCTTGGGAGGTCCACACACGGGACCCACAGAGCCAGAGGAGGGCCGGATAAGATGGAGTGGACATAACTGTGTCTCAAATGCTCACCCAAATGACACATTTGTCCTCAGTCACTAGTGTGGTTTCGTACTTGCTTTCCCACACCCTTAGGTGCCAGCCCCCAGTCCCCACTCTGCCAGCTGACCTTTCCATGCAGAGGCTGCAAAACACCCTTGAGGATTTTAGAACGCTCACCTTGGGTGCAAGTGTCAGCCTGTCAGAGACTCTCCAGGGACTCGAGCACACCCCCTCCAAACTACTCCTCCCATTTCTCCAAACCACACCATCCAATCCGACTTTGCTTCCGTCTTGGAGCCTGGCACCATCCACACACACTTGACCCGCAGCACATTCCCCTCCCTCATCTTCTCTTTCTGATTCCTCAAGATCCATAAGACTCAGCCCAGCCCTTTGGTGAAATCAGATTTAAAACAAAGTCTCTGTAGTGATGTTACTTCCCAGGCCTAACCTCCTGGCCCCCTGACTCACTGCTCACCCTGAACTCCAGGGACCGTCCCCTGGGAAGGTCTAGGCGGGGCCCGGTCAGGGCTCTGAGTATTGGCCAGAGTCAAGGGACTTATGTTTCGTTTTAATTTGGTCATTTTCATTTGTTTCCCAGTTGCTTTTTTTGCAGATGGTGCTAAACTTTAGTATTTACCCAGGAGAACCCTGGGGATCATTCTCGATAACTCTGTCTGACCTGTATGGACCAGGTCACACTTATGAGCCAAAGGCTAGCTATAACATTTTCTGAAAAACTGTATTTTTCCAATATTTGGCCCCTTTTGTTTTTAGCGGCAAAAGAAATGTGTACTTCTTCCCAAGGGAAAAGCAGAGCTGAATGCTGGAGCTTCGATCAAGCAGGGCTAGGTCACGGCTGTGTGCTGCATGTGGGCACGTTCACAGCGTGGGAGGGGAGTACTAAATTCATCCACATCTTAAGAAAATAGCTCTTGAATCCCCACCTGTAGTTATATTTCATAACTTAACATTTTAATTTGTAGTCTCAAAAGCCCCCCCCCCCCCAATTTAGAGATTATGGGCTATTTAATTGACTCCTCCTGTGCAGGCAAACATAGGTCACATTCTGGCCAGAAAGTCCGCTAGCTTTATGGCTCCCCACCCCCCAAACCTAGCTCAGATTTGACGATTGCTGTTGCAGATGACTGCGGGGCCCAGTCGATGGCCCCAGTATCTACCTAGAATGTTCACCGTCTTGCAAAGGAGCAGGAATGCGGAGTTGTAATTGTATCCAACAGAGCTCAGCAGGTTTTCCTGGCCTTTAGCTCACTTATACACAGACACCATGAAGACATCCAGGTTGGTCCTACTTTAAAACATATATCTGAGGTAGGAAAATTATAACTATAAATAAATTACCATTAACTTGTCATTTCAGAACATGACCATTCACTCACAAAAGATGTCTGTTGAGACACCTCAAATAACCAGCTCTCCCAGGGCAGCAAATGAGCTTCAATTCACAACAATTCAATTTACAAACATCTCTTGTGGAGCAGAGCTATTACACAGAGCGAGGCACACCTGTAGCTTTAAGCGAATTCTGGCAAGTTCTCTGGCTGCCTTTTGCTGGGAAGAGCATCGGGAGTCCTGCTTTTGCCTTCTGCCCCTTGCTCCGGCCTTGTTTGTGAGCTCTCTGGTCCCTGGCCCAGGCATTCCTTGTTTTCCTTTAGGTGCAAAGTGTATCAGGCCTCATCTGTGGCAAGTGACAGAACCCCCAGAGCAAACTGAATTAAGTTAACAAAGGGAATTTATCAGCTCTCTGAACAGACAGGTGCAGGGTGGGCTTGGCTTCAGGTGGCTCGATTGAGGGCTTAAACAATGCAAGCAGGGCCATCTCTCCATGTCTGCTCTGCTACCTGCTGTGTTGGCATGGTTCTCAGGCCCCTCCTGGTGGCCTCAACAACCTCCCTCCTCTCCTCTCTTGGAGTATGGACAGAGACCCCTCCGCTGGTGCTTATCCAAAAAAAAATCTAAGATTCACTCTGATTGGACCCACTTAGGTCACATGCCTATTGCTGAACCAATCACAGTGTTCAGATAGATATGATGCATTGATTGGCTTGTTCCCCAGGCAGGAGATCCATCCAGATGCTCACAGAATGGGAACCGGAAGGCAGGGGTGCTGTTGGGACAGACAAATGCTACTTTGCTGACTTCTTCCCTCAGTTGGAAAAGCCAGAAGAGATGTATGATGTTTTGGGGGAGCTTGTGGGAGACTATGGGTCTTTAAAGGGTGTGCTTGAAAGGGGATGCTGGAAGAGGCAAAGATGGGCCTCACTGGCCTTTGCTCAGGGGTTCCATGGCCAGGGACCAATGGTTCATGGTGGAATAGCCACATAGGTTAGATTCTTCCCAATTTCTTCTTATTATGGATCACTCTTCCAGCTCTAAGGGAACCCCCCCGAACTCTGCTCTCAAAGGGGGGTCTTTGAAGGCTCATTCTTCCTGAGATGTCAATGACTGAGAAGGCTGCTCCAGAGCCTCTGTGAAGAGAGACACCTAACCTCAGCAGCAGAGGAAACCCTTTGGCCAAGGGAAGGAAACCTTATTCTTGAGGCCTAGGCCTGCTTTCCCTGAGTAATGGAGATAGTTTAGTCAGAGGTGATGGCCTTCTGGGCTACAAGAAGTTGAAAAGCAGGGACACTCTATGAGAATCCAGATGGGACTCTGAAGGGATCCAGACCAACTCCCCATGGAATGCATAGGCCTCTGCAGGTCTCGGCATCTTCCTTCTGCTTGAAGAAGGTAGGGCTGAAGGAGACCACCATTCTTCTAGAACCACTGCCTCTCTGTAGTCATAAGGGATTTCCAGGTCATTGGAGGCTATCTTCATACAATGGCGAAACTCAGGTCTGGGGTGGGGGACTTGGCCTCTCTGTTCACCAGTGTCCTGGCCAACCCCTCCTCTCCAGAGCTGAGCAGTCGGTCCTCTTTGGGTGCTTTTGCCTGTGCTTCACTCTGTGGGTCACAGGTAATGGCTGTCTCAATGGCTAGTTTTTAACCTGTTGATCCTATGGGGGAGGCAGAGTTCTGAGGAACAGAGGCGAGTGAGGGGAAAAGAAAAGCAATATAGAAACAAAAATAAGATGAGGGCTGTTGTCACAGGAAGTGCAACTCTAACGTAGTGGCGGGGTAACATTTTATGAATCACTGTCACTTTTGAGGACCTAATGAAGGAGGTCAGAACCCATCTACTGGAGTGAGAAGTATGACTTTCAAAGGAGGGGGCCTGAGAGGCCAGGCGCTTATTGCAAGGTGCTGACACGGCAGCAGCATGGTGCAGCTGCTCCAGGCCCTGCTTCTGAGCTGGTCTGCAAGTCACCAAAGAACTCGTCTTACCACCTCGATTTTTACCCACAGCCACCACCCACCTAACTCACCAGCCCAGGCTTCCAATGACTTTCATCAGTTCAAGAAATCCAAAGGCTGGCATCACTTTGAAGGAGACACTGCAGGAGTGGAAAGCCCTGGTCAGGGTACCCTGGGGGGGGAGGGGGGATTGGTGGTGGTGGTGGTGGCTGTCCATCCGGAGAGCTGTGAGGATTGGTGAGTGCAGGATTCCTGGATGCAGCAGTTGTGTGGGCCCTAGGAGTCTCTGCTTAAAATCCAGCCATAGGGTTCCAGTCCTGGCGAGGCTGGGCAGGAGCAGTGAGAAATACTCCAGAGTTTGAGAAGAAGGGGAGAGGGAATTGGTGGGGAGAGGCCTGTGGCACAGGACCAGAGCCAGGGGAGAAGGGTGGGAGGCCGAGAAATCCTGGACGAGGGAAAAAGGATCCAAGAGCCACAAACTGTGGAAGTGGCCACCAAACATAGGGAGTGGGGAGAATCTATGCAGAACTTGCATGCTTTCGTGGGACGCCTATAGGCGTCAAGTTTCCACCTTTGCAGGACACCAGGCCTCTGCTCATTGTCCAATGCTCCCCACCCCTCACCTTGACTCCCACCTGCAACAGGTCTTGCCCAGGGAGGTCTTCCCGCCCCTCAAGGCAGCCAGCGCGAGTCCTGGGGGAACGCAGAGCCCATGGGCGCCGACAGGGGGCGCCGGCGAACCCCCTCGCCCTAACCCTCTGCGGGGCTCAGGCCGCGGGGCGCGGCCTCCAGTGGGTGGGCAGTCACTGCCCTGCTCGCTCCGGCCTGCCGGGCTCCCAAACCCTCGGCGGCCTCCGTGCGCACCAGCCGAGGTCCCCCAGGCCGCCTGGAGCGCGGCGCTTCCGACACTCACGGCCTCGGACGACCGCGGGCGCCTCGGGTCTCCTGGCCTGGAAGGGCTCCCGGGCCTGGGGGCCACCACCAAACCTCGACCCGGCGGGGCGCCGCGGAGGGCCCCGGGACGGTGCCAGGACGCGCGGCCCGGCTCCCTGCCTCCCATGGCCCAGGAGGGGCCGGCGGCTCGAGGGTTAAAAGGCGACAGCCACCCCCATTCTCTTGGGGAGAAAGTGCCTTTTCTCCAAGTCCATATGGCCACTTCCTTTCGACCTGCTCGGCCCTGCTCGCTCCTTTGTCCGAGCTGTCACTTATAAAGAATCACTTGACTTACAATAACAGGTTCAAAAGACGACAGAGTATAATCAGTTGATCCACGAAGAACTGAAATAAAGAACACCCCACTGCTCGGGCTATCATTCCCATAGAGATAGTGATATCATTGATGTGATTGCGATGCTAATTTCTATACAAGACAAAAAAATCGTGTATTTTGGAATTTATTCAAAGAGAATTTCAGACACATCAGATTGGAAAATGCAGACTGAATTCCTAAACTTTTTTGGGTAGGCAGGGGGATTTTTTAAAAAACACCACTGCAGAGATTTGAGGGGACTTTAAGAATCTTACACAACTAGCTTGTTGGGGGAAACGGATTCTTTTCCAGCTCCCCAAAGTCCTGGAGAGACAGAGAGAGAAAAAGAGAGAGAGCAGGAGCGAGAGAGAGCTCTGGGTTCTGAGAGCAGAGTCCGAGGGTGCGGGCAGAGGTGACCAGGCCGGTGCCCACCGACGGCGCGCCTGGGGAGCGGATCCCCGGCAGCGAGGTGCCAAGGCCCAGCGCCCCGGGCAGCTGGGTCGCGTCTGTGCCTGAGCCCCCAGCCCCGGCCGCTGCCCGGTCGCTCATCCCCAGGAGGAGCTTTCTGCACCGCGCCCCGCTCTTGGACCCGAGGTTTGCATCTGAGTGACCTCTTCCGCGATGGGGGAGTGGGGATGGGGAGGCTGTGTCATACTTTTTTTTCTATCTCTGCTTTCTATGTATTGCGGTGCCCTGGTTTAAAACCCACCAGTCATCTTAGGGGAACTCAGTTCGGGCAGGCTGGAACAAGTCTTACCTGAATCAATGTTTTAAGTGTCCCCGTGGCTAGGCGTTTTGAATAATCAATCTGTCTCCATCGCTTCTTAATCATGTGCAACACAGGCCTCCCTCTCTCCCTCCCTCTCTCCCTCCCTCCCTCTTCTTTATTTGTCAACTCTTTTGGATCCTGTCTTTCTGCTATTAACATGCCCCAATGTCACATGCGAGTCTTTTCTTTAAAACAAGCTCCTCATTGGTGTATCTGGATACTTCTTTTATTATTATTACTGAATCTTTTTTTCCCCATAATGACACCAGGATCATTATATAATCCCATAACAAAGAGGCTTTTGAGGCACCAGCTTTTGTCAACTCTAGGACAGAGAATCCATAATTGCATTATTCAGCCTTTTCCCCCTTCTTCCCCCTCTTCCTTGCTTCACAGAAACCCAACCTGACGCATCACTCACAGCTCTACCTTGTTACCTCGCCTTACGTTATTTACCAAAGCGTTTGCCTTGAGGACCAGCATTTGCAAAGTTGCCTTAAAAAAGTTATTTTGTTTGATAATTAAGTCCTGGAGCCCACCGCATGATGATTATTCTGGACCCATAAGGCAGAGAACCTGCGTGACGTTTTTCTCGAAGTTTAATTACCGTATGCTAATTTCCTTGCCTACTACGTGATTAATTAAAATCATATTTTCATAATCATTTGGCACTAGTATTGTTTTAGAATTATCATGATCTCCTAAATAGTGTCTGTAAATAAAGTCGCCTCTAATGGCAGGCGCGGGAGGCCAGGCTGAGGACCTCTCCGTGTTTGTATCGCGGCGATTGGCAACATAACTGCCTTATTTACATTAAATACGCCACAAGGTTACAGCGCGGATCAACGTCATTTGATCGCTGATGACTCCCTTAAACGCCCGGGCTGTGACTGATTCTCCGCGTCCCGCTGTCCACCGAGATTCACCCGGGAGTTTTTTTTTTCCCCCAGAAAAGAAACAGACTTTAAATAGTTTCAGGAGCAGGTAAGAATTACGCTTTTTCCTCTCCCCTTTTCCGTCTCTCTCTCCTCTCCCTCCGTGGCAATCTCTCTCTCCCTCTCGGCTGGATAAAAAATTCTTTAGTCAAAGGCAGGAATGCAAAGTAGTGACAAGCGAAGGGGCTGATATATGTCTCAGTAACGAGTCTGACAATCAGAATGTAGCTCTTGGAGAATAGATAGATTTTAATAAGTGTGTTTACATGAGCTCAAGGTCAGAAGCAAGCTGCGCTGTGTTAAATGGTTTCTTAGTTGCTAGACAGAGAGAAAAAATGGACGATCACACACCATTCTTTGTAGATTATTATATCAAGGGTTCAGTCTCTGGCTCATCAAAGCTAAATGCCGCAAGACCTATCTAGTTGCTGTGAATTATGCCAGGGCGACAATGGAGAGCGTTTTTAATGGTACAATGCATTTCACCTACCAGATAGGGGGAGGCCGAGCCGGGGATGGGGATGTCTGCTGGGGCTGGGTGATGAGTATCAATGAACGGGGCGATTCTGAAAAGAGGCAGATGAAAATCGAGCCCGCCCTGCCCCGGCTGGGCTGGGAACAGTTCGCAGGGCTCTGCCGAGTGGGCGAGCGAGGCGCGCGAGCAGGGCGCCCGTCCCCCCTCAGCCCCGGAAAATGATCAAGTCAATCATGTGGACATGTTTCATTATTCATTGAACACAATCTTTTACAACGCTCCGTTTACGTGCCCGAGTTTGCTCCCGACGCCCGCGTTTCAATGTTTAAGGTAAGGAAAACAAAGGTGGGGGGGATAGCGGGGCGCGGCGCCGTGGGGGCGGTGGGGGGCGCGGCGGTGGGGGGGCGGCCCCGGCGTCCGGGAGGGAGGTGGCAAAGTGAGTTTGGACTCTTGGCGTGGCCCCCCCATCCCCTCCCCCTCTCCATCTCGGCGAGGCCTGCCGCCGGGTTCCTTCTCGCCCCACCGCGACTAAAAAATACGGTCTAATTAAATATCCGTGGCTGTGACGTTGGCGAGAGAAGCTGTCAGCGGGGGGAAAAAAGAGGAAGAAACCGAGAAAGCGGCGGCGGCCGGGCATCGAATGGCGCTAGAGAACTTCGGCGGCGAGCGGGACCCGCGCCTGGGCGGCCGCCTCCCCCGCCCGCGGTCCCGGGACCGTTACTTTGAAAAGGAGTCGCCGGGCCTGCGCCGGACGCGCCAGGGGGACCCCGCGCCCAGCTCCCGGCCCAGCCCGCGCCCCACACCCGTGCGCGGCCGGCGAGCCGCTCTCCGGCCCCGGGAAACTTTCAAAAGGGTCTGGGGGGTGGGGGAAATCGTCTGGAGAGGGGGAGGCTGGGGCTGCAGAAACTTCTACTCAAGTGACTTTCCCATCTTCTCCTCTGCCGGAGACTCGGGCGCCCCTCGCTCCCTTTCTCCCTTCGCGGCTCGCTGCGGGATTCCGGCCCCGCCGCCGGGGGGAGAAGGGTAATTTGTAATCTTTTTTTTTTTTTTTTTTAATCCAAGTTAGCTGATGCTTACAGTGTGTCAAACTTGCAGGCGCCAAGGGCCGCTGAGACCTGCCATTTTGTGTTTTCATTGGCCTCCAGTGCCCCGGGAGCCGGGCGAGGCCGAAGCCGGGGGCTCTGCGGGGCCGGGGTGCCAGGGTCCGAACCCGTGATCCCAGGAAAGGCCGTGGCGCCCGCAAGTGCAGCCGGAGCCCGTACCACCCGCCCCAGCCCAGCCCGGGCCCTGGGGCCAAGCGGGGGCCAAAGATAAAAATACAAAAAGAAATAAATAAGTAACAGGTTATGGAGGGAACTGAGCCGGCCAGCCCTGGGCTGGAGAAATGAGGCCAATCAGAGAGAGGGAGTGCGGGCGCGGGGACTCTGGAAGGCGGGGGAGATGGAGGGTTGGGGGCGTCTGGGAAGAGTGCAGTTTGGGGGAACGGATCCCCCAGTCCAGATGTATGACTGGGGGGGAGAATGATCTTAGCGGATAAACCTTTCTGTTTGCTTCAAGACATTATTTTTTGAAGATGAAGAGTTGAGGAAAACAGTCGTAGGCGGGACTGGGGATGTATTTTAGGCAAAAAAAAGGGGGGGGGAGCTTTTCTTTGATGATGAGTAGGAAAGTGTCCAGATCTCGACGCGCCCATCTGTTGCAGCTTTGCAAATAATTTAAAATACGGATATCTCTATACGGATGGAGGTATGTGCAGGGCAAGGTAGAAGCGGAGGCGCCGGGAAGTTAGAAAGAAGAAAGAAAAGGGGATGCCGGGCAAGAGGGTCTGTCCTCACCCCTGCCCCTCTTAACTCTTCTGTGGAAACTCCAGCGGGGCTTTCTTTGGGGACAGGTGAAAAGTTGTGCCCCCCCCCTCCATTCACTTCTGTATTGTGAGCGTTCCTACTGTCCGCCTCTTGGCGAACGTGCACACAACCCCCGATCATTTGGGGGTGCGGTGGGGACGGCGGGGGGTCGAGCAGGGGCAGGGCGGGGTCCCAGCCCCGCGCCGGGCGCAGCAGCCCGGGCTGGGTTTTGTTTGCCGGATATTGTTATGTCTAACGAGTGCCTCACAGGAGACGTGATTTGTCAGCCGCCTTCGTTTTCACTTTAGCAGAAAATACCGCGGCTGCGCGGCGTCCCGGCCTGCGGGGCTCGGGCGCCCGGGGCGGCGGGGGGCGCGGGTGGGGGCGCCGGTGCGCGCGCGGGTGGGAGCGGGCGGCCGGAGGGCACGGGCTGCGGGCCGCGGGCCGGGCGGGGTGAGCGCGCGCGGGGCCGGCCTCGGGCTCCTCCTGCGCCTTCTCCCGGCAGCCGCCGCCGCCGCTGCTGTGCAGTTTAGCAGAAATCCGACAGGGGCCGCGTTTGCTGAGCGCATCCGCTGCCGGGCAGCCCGAGCGGGCCAGGCCGGCCGGTGTAGACGCGGGGAGGGGGTCGAGGGAGGGTAGGTGGTGAGGGGCGCGGGAAGCGAGCTTGGCCTGAGCGCTGACCACCCCTAGTCTCAAGTGTGCCCGGTGTCCCCGGCGGGTTGGGTAGCCCCTGGAGCCCTGGCCTTGGCTCCCCCGCCCCTAGCCAGGGCTTAGGTGAACTTGGGGTGGGGTGAGCGTGCGTGCATGTGTGTGTGTGTGTGTACGGGGTGGGGGGTAGACTGGGAACGCACTGTTTTCTTTCCCGTTTTGATATTAACAACTGCATTTTTACTTTAAGACCGGCTTTACTCACTGCTGGGGTTGGGAGGGGGCGATCTTTTCCCATCACTCACATCTTTGTTCATTGTTCACTGAGTGGAAGGCAGGCGACTTAAAGAGATGTAAGAGAGGAAAAAGAGGGGGGAGAGGAAAAAGAGGGGGAGCAAGAAGAGGGAAGGAAGAGAGGCGTGGGGAGAGCGCCCCCGCCCCCGCCCGGGTCGGGTTGGATGGTGAAACAGTAAACCCGCGCACGGAGGGTCGCCGGGAAAGTGGACATTACCGCTTTAATTAACTTCGAGATGCTCCGGCGGCGGGACCTGGCGTAGCCGTGACGCGCCCCCATAAATCTGCCCGGCCCGGGGCTGCTCCGAGAACTCGTACAGTAGCGGCGACAGATCCAACGCGCGCCTCCCAGACCGGAGCCTATTTGCATAATTGGATTTTTTTTTTTTTTGCCTCCTTCTTCCTCCCTGAAACTTGTTTGAAAACCCAAGTGAAAACCGCGACGACCTGCACGCTCCAGAGCGAGTGCCAAGTAAGTGCCCTGCAGTGGCCTCGGCGCGCCCCGAGGTTAGCGCTCCACGCCGGCGAGCGAGGTGCCTGGGAGCCGCGCGCCGCCGGGCGGGCCTCGGCTGAGGCTGCTAGCTGGCGGGAGGACGGCAGCCGCGGGCTCCCGGCTTCCGGCTGGCAGCTCGCGGAACTTTTTTTTCCTCTGTCTCCCGACTTTTCGGGCCAGGTGAGGTGTGTGGGCCAGGCGGGTACCTGCAGCGAGGCGCGGGAGGCGATGTTTGGGGCGCGGGGGAGTTGAGCATCTTGGGTCCGGGCGAGCGGTCGGTCCCCGCCGCCGTGGAGAGCAGAGCTGCGAGCGAGTGGGGCCGGTGCTCGTCGCGCCGCGCCGCGGATGCAGCTCGTCGCCAAATGCCTCCCCCATTATTCTAAGGTTTGTGTCACTGGCTGTGTGTGTGTATGTGTGTGTGTGTGTGTGTGATCGGCTGTGCTTTAAAAAGAAAGAAAAGCAACCAAAACAAGAGCAGCAAGGGCTTCTCTCTTAGCCTGTCCTATTTCCCCAGCATCATTTATTTCTGCTGTTCGAAGGAGAGGGTGCAGAGCTCCTTTGCTAAAGACTGAGAGATTGACAATTCTGTTGAAAATGCCAGAAATTCTATAGCCAAATGTAGCTGCATTCATAAAATACCAACCCTTCCCTGTTGAGGAAAGTGGTTTTATAGTATCTCAAATTTTACTAAAAATACATAATATGTTATTATTATTTACAGTGTTCAGAGCCTGGGGGAAAAGTCGATTTGCTTGGGAGAAAGCTGTAACCCTAGTTCCTGTTTGCCTGGGAACTTGCAGGGGGCTGGGCCCACCACCCTGCCTGGAAGGGGCAGGGAACTCGGCTTTTGGCCTGGGAGTCACAGGGGGGCGCCCCGCAGCCCTCTGGCCTCTGCTTAGGGAGAGCCTAGGGCTTCTGGCTGAAGGCTGCTTTAGTTATGATGTCATTCTGATAGCGGAGTGCAAATGTCTCCTGATTCCACCATTAACCGCCTGGCTGATTTGCTTGGTAATGATAGCACTGACGTCCAGCGCTTTGACAAATGCAGGCCCGCAGAGCCCTAGAAATTAACTTTTCCCCCTGGTGAAGAGGGAGCAGGCTGCTAGAAGTCTCCACTGGGCCCCTGCCTTTGAACTTTGTAGTACCTGGATCCAGACACTGACATGGATGGCAGGCCCCTGGACTGAGGGGGACCCCTGTTTTCCCAAAGTTTGGAAAACTTTTAGAAGGCTTCAATTTCCAGAATATGGTTAAGCTGGTAAAACTTGAATCCGGTTGTGACCAGGCAGAGGCATTTGATCTGAAGGGTGCCTGGGACTCCGGGTCTCTCTGGGGCCCTTGCATGGAAGAAGGGATTGTGACATCTGCTTCCTACCTCCAGTCCCTTAACTGTGACTTTATGTTAATATCACTGCAAGTAAACTGGATTTAGTGTGGAGTTTTAAATAGTGTACAATGATTTAAGATTTCTTTTGATTTACTGTTCAAATGAAATTTGCATAAATGTGATGAAAATGAACTTAACATCTGGGCATATGAAAAAAGGTTAGTACCTCGTATGTCATCTGCAGAGAAAGTCTCTAAAATGCTTTCACCCTAAACCAGGTTCGGGGAAACAGTTCCTGGAGACATAAATGGTCATTATGGAAAACCTGGAGAAAGCGCTTTCAGTACATTTGCATTCTCTTGGACCACTGCTCTGAAAACCCATCTTGTTCTGTGCCTGGAGTGCTTAACTTCAGATCCTCACAACTCAGCAAGTTGACTGCCGTCTGGGGCTGTCTTCACGGAAGACTTAAGGCAGGCGGGGAGTGGCAGTCACGCTGCTCTGGTCCAAGCTGGAGGCCAGTAACCCTGTTATTGGGGAGGGCAGGGAGGTGGCCGGTTTGTGCTGCCCTGACAAGCACTTGTGCCCTTTGGGTGCTGAAGGCAGTGCTGAGATGTGGAATCATTGCCTGCCGAGCCCCAAAAAGCTGACCGATTAGATTATCCACTCTGCCTCAGGTAACCAAAGAAATTTCCATCAGCTCAGACCTATAAAATCCACAAGCCCATTCAAACAAACTCTGAACTCCATCTTACTTTTTGAGCAAGACAAGCTTATCTCTGGCAGAAGGAAATCAGAGTTAAATAGCCTTCCCCAAACGTGGTTGCCTTTTGCTCAAAAGTTGGCTATGAATGGCACAGGTGTTTTTAAAGTGCCTTGAATGGAGGGGGAAAAAAAGACAGCAATGATGCTCGTGAGAATATAGATGAACTTATTTATTTTTTTTAGAAGAGGATCATAAAACAAGAAAGCAAATAGATTTATTTTTCCAGTTTGAATGAGGACAATTATAGCTTTTTAACATCTTTGGATTTAGTGTTTTTAATAAGCCTTTTAAGTAAGCTGAAATATCAGCTTGCATTTTGTTCTCAGCATTATTTAAAGTGAGACTTGATACAAGTTTAAAAACAGAAGTGATCTTTCTGCAGGTCAGCTTTTGTCCATGCCGAGGACAGATGTCCCCACGACATTTCTGCTAGGACCTAGAGCGGGTGACTGCTCAGCCTTGCTCTGTCCTGTCTCCAGGGGAGACCTTAGGTTGGGGCTAGAAGGACACTGTGGTCGGGCGGCATGATGCCACCTCCCAGGCTGTGAAGGCTGCATTTTGGGGTCTGAAAGCAAGACACAGGGTCACTGATGTTGGCGAGACTCCTGTCTGCTGGGAGGGGCTTGTGAGCCAAGGGGCTTTCTCTGTGAAATCACACATGCCCTGCATGCCCCCTCCGGGATGTGGCATGCAGGACAGCAGAGGGACTGGAGGGAAGGGAGCAGTGCAGGGCAAGGTGGAGGGGAGGACCTGCCTGGCTGCTGAGGTTCACTGCGTGTTTGACCTGGTTGCGTGGTACCTGGTCCGGAGATGTTGGGAGAGAGGCCTATTGTCAAGGAGAGGGATTGGTTGCTCAGATCTAGACAGTCCGGGCCACCCTTGGTGGCACTGAGTGCCCTTAGAGGGGTGAGTGGCCGAGCTAAGCTAGAGAGTCACGTGCACAGTCAAACTGAGCGTAGCCAGGGAGTGGCCCCCCTGGGGTCCCGGTTGTGGTGGTGCTGGTGTGTGTGCACGCTCGTGCACATGCCTGTGTGTGGAGGGGTCGGGGCTAAAATCGCTGATGGAATCGGGAAGTGGAGGGGAACATCTGTGCTCAGAATATGGACCCTGGGGAATTCGGGCCACCTTTCCTAGATCATCTTTTTTTCCCCCCCAAATGAAGCTAGACATGGATGGAAGCCGTCTCGGGAAGGTGGGCCGCTCAGCGAGTGGCCTGGCCTGGGCCCCGGCAGAGCCTGGGGTGGGAGTGGGGCCCTCCTGCCTGGTTTATGCCGTCAGCAGGCTTCTGCTCACTGTCTGCTGTGGGCTTCACCGCGCAGAGTCAGGGCTGGTGTTCGCCGGCTCTCTTGGCTGCTTGAGGATTTTGCCCCCCAGCCCCCAACTTTCACTTTTAAGAATCATTATAGATCATTGGTCTTTCTCTTATGTTGGAGGTTTTGCTACTACAAAGGGCATCGAGTACTTGGCTTTTCACAGCCTCTGAGCCTGCTGGAGTTCAGGTTTATCTGCTGTAAGAGACACGATTCAGGGTGAGGCCTTTGGTGGAATTTGCCAGACTAATCTAGGCATCGCTTCTCTGGACCGGGGTTTCTCAACAGTGGCACTATGGACATCACCCACTTGTTGGAGAGTCTGTCCTGTGTAGTGGAGGGTATGTAGCAGCATCCCTGACCTCTACCCACTAGATGCCAGTAGCACCCCCAGTTGTGACAATCCGACATGTCTCCAGACATTCCCATGTATCCCCTGGGGGGAAATCTGGCTCATTTCCCACACCTTCCATGTGCAGGCCTAGTCCTGGGCATCTCGAGGGGCACAGGGAGGCCTGACCCTCAGGGAGTGCACAGGCTGGTGGGAAGACCGCTCTGTCCCAGTGCCCTGAGACAGCAGGAGGTTGGGCCCTGCACCAAATGGGAGCACAGCTATGGGGTCTGAGAGGGGGGAGAACTTCTGTGGACTGTTTGTATATCAGTTATACCCTGGAGATGGCCCTGTGGGGGAGAGCTGTGTTTCCGGGCCCCCTGGCTGTGACGTGCAAACCAACAAGTGGGAGGCCATAGTTCTTGGGCTGTGAGTTGAGGCTGGGCATCCTGCTGGCGGGATGATGATAGCGGTGTATTTCTGAGCACTTACCCTGTGGTAGACATGGGTTCTAAGCATTTTACTCATTTAATCCTTACAACCTTCCTATGAGGGCAGGTATTATATTTGTCCCAAATTTCAGGAAGGGAACCCCAGGCACTGAGAGGGGTGGGTGGTGGGTCCAGGATTAGAACCTATCCAGTCTGCCTCCAGGGTCCACACTCAACCCCTTTACTGCTGCAGAGCATCAGCCCTGACCCACGTCCAGGTGCCCTTCCTGGGGACACACTCACCCCTGGGATTTCATCACTCACCTGAGAAGCTCATCCACAGCCCCCGACACCAGGTGTGGGGGCTTAATGGGCAGGCAGAGAAGGTCCTGGGCAGCTGAAGCAAGCCCTCTTTGAGGGACAGGGGCCTCCAGGTGGGTGGTGGCAGGAAGATCATACGGATGCTTCGAAACCATCGAGAGATGCAGGGAGGAAAATCAGTTTGTAGGGCTCCCCCTCCTCTACCCACCTTTCTTACTCTGTGGCTTTACAACGAGGAGACTGAGTGCTGTTTTGACACAGGAAAAATGATCGCCGCAGGCTTGAGCTGACGTTAGCCTGGAAGTTTTCTCTCAGGGCACTATAGCTTTGATGGCCTGTGCCATGTTTAGCTGGGCCTTTGAGTACCGAGGTGGGCTGGTCTCCTGCCTCTCCCTCTCCCTGCTGGCTCTTCAGCCCAGGTGCTAGTCTGCCAGTAGCTTGTGGCTTCATTCCACACCTCGCCCTGTCCAACCATTTGGGACCATCAGCCCCCTTCATGAATTTTTAGCCTTTTGTTGTTTTGTTGCCAGATTATACGCACACATGTACACATACACAGGATGAAGTAGCTCTGTTTAGGTTGTAAAAGCCAACCCGTAGAGGTCCTAAAATGGAGATTGATCACAGAAATGCCCATTCAGCCTTAATTATGATGATGTTCTCACTGCACGTCTGAGGTTCCCACACAATTCCCATGGGTTTGTATGGCAGGTTGGTCCCTGGAAGGACTAGATGGTAGGGCCCTCAGGGGTCTGCAGTAATTCAGTGAACATTTTTGCCAGTAGTTTCTGGACACCTGAGGGAGCATCTGGGCACCTCTCTGTAGGTATGCAGAGATGGCCAGGACATTCACACCTGCAGTGGCTCCTGTTGGGTGCTGGCCTCATGCCAGGCCCTGCATTCTTCACCTTGGAGGTGTTGTCTTATTTAGTCCTTTTAATAACCCAGTGAAGGGCATCCATCAGTGCATTTTCACCGGTGGGCAGACTGAGGGCTATGACGACTTGTTGCAGCCACACAGCTCCAGCATGGCCAGGCCAGGGGTTGCAGCCAGCTGCATTTGCCTGGGAACTCCTGCCACTAACCTTGCTTGCTCTCCCTCCTCCCCATACAATACTCAGAGAGAACTGTGAACAAATCATCCTTCCTCCTCATAGTAACTCGCCTTTACTGTGAAAGTTAAAGATGTAAGCTGGAACTTGCTAGTTGGAGAACATATGCATTGTTGTAAATTTGTTTTCAAGAGGGAGAAAATATTTGGAAACTGTATCAGCTAAATTGTATCAACCATAGAGAAGCAAACAGATCCCAGACCACATAGATATTATATATGAAATTTAATCTCTTTGAATAGCTTGATTATTTAATTTTATCTTTCAAAATATCTAGAAACATTTATTCCTTATTGGCTAGAGGAAAAAGTGGCATACATTTTTTTTTTTGTTCTTTTAAAAAATTTTAATTCTCTATTAAAATCTGTTAAAGTCAAGTCAGGCAAAGCCTTCCAAATTATTACAGAAAGGCTGTCATTTCTATGAAGCCTATTGAAGGGGGTGGGAAATCTTATTGAAATTACAGCTAAAGTGCTTTAATTATTTTGCTTCCTCGGCCAGGGCTCCCAGTTTGGGGGTTGTAATCTGTTGGTGCCAAGTGGCTATTCCAGCAGACTGAAATCTGCATCGAGCAGAGAGCATCTTACTGATGAAACGTGGCTGGATCTGCTAATTAAACTCAGCACAGGATTCCTGCAGCATCCGAGAACTTTATTCGCAAACGTTTCCACCCGAAAGAGGGTCAGCACTGGTGGGGGGCAATCCTGCTCCAATAGCCCAAGAAGAGTTCAAAAGGTGGAAAAGTGTAGTGTGGGAATGTGGGGAGGGACCAAAGCGGCCACATGCCGACATGAAAGAATTTAATCTGTGCAGCCAAAACCTCCTCTGGTGGTGAAGGGCCGCCTCTGGGCTGGTCCGCAAAGCCACTCGCTCTCCCTGAGTCCTGCGGCCACTCTGGCCTCCTAGCTCTGAGCCCTCAGAAGCCACAGCCCTGCCTCGAGCTCTTGCTGACTTTGGATGCACCATCTTTTAAGCAAAAAGCCAGACACTCTGTCTGCCATTCTTTTCCAGGATCATTGATCTGACAACTTAATATCTATTTTCTGGGTTTTTTGTTTTGTTTCAGTTTTTCTCCCCAGTTTCCTCCTTTTCAGCTGTTTCCCCCCTTTGTATGTACACACGCATTCTGAATGTATGCTGAAAAAGCTTTTGTTAAAGTTTGGTGGTGGAGGGGGCATGGGAATGTTAGTTCCATTTAAAATTCTCATCTAGTATGTTTTGGAGGCAGGAGAAATACAGACAAGATGACACGAACATTTGCATCATCGAAAAATGTGTTGATGAAGGCTGTAAGGTAGCAGTTTCCCATTTAATCGTGCTGCCACCCCAAGGAAGACACTGTGGCTTTCTGAGCGCGTGACAAATGGTGGGCTCATCTGGGGCCCGGTCATCGGATTGGCATTGCGCAGGACGGAGTGGTGAGACGGGGATGTGCATGCTGTGCCTGTTGGCATGTTTACTCTTTGGCGATAGCTGTCTGGTGACGTCAAGTAATATATTCCAGGTATTAGAGTACGTACCATTTTCAAACCTCTCCCAGAAGAGCTGGCTACCTTTTGACATACTCCCTTTTATCTCACCGCGACCAGCGGTGAGATAATATTGATCCTCACGTTTCCCCTGATGTCCCAGAAGGTTGACAGGAACTGGATCTGTGTGAGATGTTTTCTTCAGGCCCTGCTTGCTCTGCCTGAATTAGGAGCCTGGCTGCTCAGGGGAAAACTACCAGGCCCCTGTGTGGATCTTGGGGACAACGGGGGGTCTGCTGTGAAGAAAACTTTTCCTGCCTTTGCGTGACTGCACAGACAAAAGTCATGTAATTTTTCTGTGTGATCTCCAAATACCACCTTCAGTAAAATAGTTTGTTCATTGATCTAAAGAATGAGTGGTTTCCAGCTGCTTCGTTCCTTGGGACAGACTTTTGAGTTGGAATCTGTCACTTTGACTTACTTCTGGTAGAGGCCGGCATCCTGTGGAGGTCATTGTGAAGGGGCCGGGCAGCCTGGGGAGGCTGGGGATGGAGCACTTATCTCTCTAGGAATCAGAGGACGGAGCACAATCCAATACAAAATTCTAATATGGTAATTTGTGTTTAAATATGCAGATATTTGTGCTTGCCCATCTCCACCTGAAGGCAGGCGAATTGAATCATTGCTGGACTGGGGAGTTCAGGGGATCCTCCTTTTATTAATCTCTATCGCCAGTCAACTGTTAACCCTCCGATTAACAGCAGGAAACTTCGCACAGTTTCCCACTTACTGTATCATTGCCCCGGAAGGAGGAGAATTCCGGAAGGGGGAATTCTTTGTGCGTTTTATTTGCTAATTAAATTTTTTGCAAGAGTTACATAGTACATGCATTGCTTGATATATCAATATCTATAAGTTTTTTGCATAATTTAATTTTTAGGGATGTTCCCACCCTCATTCCATGATTAAGATGCTTATTTCATTGAGCTGGAAACATCAAGTTTGTAAATGAGGAAGAACTAGAAGCATTTTTTGTTTGTTTTGTTTTTAAGCAGTGTAACACAGTGATAAAGAGCTCAGGACCAGTCAGATGGGACCAGACTCGACACCCAGCTCCACCACTTACAAGTTATTTGTGAGCTCCACCACTCACATTTCTGTCTTTAAGCCTCGGTTTTCTCATCTGTAGAATTGGGATAATTCTCCCTCCCTCATTGAGTTATCAGGATTAAAAGAGAAAATGATTAATTAATGAGTCCAGAGACCAGCTCTTCAGTGAATGGTCAGCTACTGTTTTTATTCATTTTATACATTTTGTTAAACATTTTAGAAATGGAAACCCCATCAAAAACTGTAGGCATTAGTCATTTGCAGAGCCTAGTGGAGAAGTGTCATTCTTTTGTTTCCGTGGCTGGTCTTTGGAGTTATTTACCTGGGGATCAATAAGTATCAGCTGATTGATTTCCTATATGTTTCAGAAGATGCATTTGAAAGGGTCAGCTGAGTTCGTGGAGGGGTATGGAGTGGGGGTGGGGTTTGGGTCTTTACTAAACAAACATTCTCACTCCAATCTATCAAATTCTAGCACCACGTTTCCAGGCCACACACACACACACACACACACACATCAGAGACTCCCCTAATTTGCATACTGGCATATACTCATATACTGATTTCAAGAGAGCCTAATGCGTGAGCATGAAGTATAAAATTAATGAGTTGAACTTGCATTCAAGATGAGTCACCCAAGAGAGAGGTGAGGAGTTGAACACAGCCCTTGTACTTTTTCCCACAGGGGAAAAGGGGAATTCTGGGCTGGCTTTGCCTCACTGGAGGGGATGCCAAGCCTATGACAAAGGGAAAATTCCGGCCATCCTTGGAAAGTAGGGAAAACCCCAGTGATGCTATATGAAGACACAGATCCTGTCTTCCCCGGGGGAAATTTGAAACCAAGATTAGGTCCCATAAATAAACCTCTAGCATTTATTGAGTGCTTATTACATAGGTGGCCTTGGGCTTTAAAATGCAAGATGTCGTTTAATTTAATTATTAGAACACCTCTGCCCTTTGATGGAGACAGGGAGGCCCATCCACGTGGTGTGACTTGCCCAAGGTCGAGCACCTGGTAGGTGGCAGTGCTGGGCTCTCTCTGAATGGAACGTGTGCCGGTGACGAGTGGGCTGCACATGCCCTCTGGACTCGGGCTGTTGGCACCTGGCCTGGACCTTCTCTGGAAATGGGAATTCTGGAAATTCTCTAGAACAGACACAGCAGTTGGAGAATGGAGGCTCATGAGACAGACATTCTTGAGCCTATGAACCATTTCTCTTAAGGGGGAGGAGAAGGCGCTGGGAGCAGAGCCCTTGGGGGAGCTGGGTTCCTACCCCACTCCTCTCTTTGCATCACTCTTGGCAGTGTCACCATGCTCTGCTGTTCATTCTCTCAGGTTTGTCATCTTGCAGATATTCACTGTGCTAGGCACTGGGGTCACAGTGGTGGACCTGACATCCCTGGTTCCTGCAGCTCTAGAGAAAGTCACAAGAGAGAGAGACAATATTTATCATTTCAGCTGTGACCATGAAGACTGTTAAGGAAGAGAACAGAGGGTGGTGGGGAAACCTCCTCTTTAACTAGTTGGTCAGTGGTGTTCTTGGAGGACTAAGGGTGAGAAGGAACCTGCAAAGCAAAGGGTAGGGAAAACTTCCAGGGAGAGGGAAGAGCATGTGCAAAGGCCCTGGTGTTGGAAAAATCTTGATGGTTTGAGGAGAAGAAAGAAAGCCTGGATGGCTGGAGCTGGGTGTGCACTGCTCCCCAAAGAACAGTGGGAAATTCTTCTTTCTCTCTAGTTGGGGCTGCTCCCTTGGTCTGCCATGAGCACAGCCTGTTGAGAGGCACTTTGTGCTGGAGTGTCCACTGGCTGCCATGGCCTTCTCTGCCATCCCAAGTCAATATCTTCCTTCCAAGTGGTCCTTCCCTCCTGCCCTCCATCCGTTCTTCTTCCTATACAAATCATTCACTCCTTCTGCATATGTCCACCAAACGTCTGCTCTGCGCCAGGCACATAAGGGAGGTAGAAAATAAAGTTAGTTGCAAAGGCAAAAAATTGTAAACTCTCTTACACCCTAGTTTCTGTTGAGATTCACAAGTGGTTCTGTGATGCCTGGCTCCTCTCTGCCCCCTGTCCCCCACCCCAAGTCTAGGGGGTGTCCCCTGAGTACACAGTTCTGCTGTACTTAGTTTGTTATACTTCGTGCATTCTCAGAGGAGACAGGGTAAATCTTCAGTTCTGTATCATCTCAAAGCTTCTCTTCCTTGTCTATGCCTGGCCGCAGTAGTTTTACATGTTTCCTCCATTCTTTTCCATCCTGTTGTTACTGCGGGTGGCGCCTATGTCAGGCAGTGCTTGGAGCGCTGGGGTGTTGAGGGAAAACTCCAGAAACGGGGCCTCTGCATCCACAGGGGCACCTGGAGTTTGCACCTGATTCAGGTGTCCTGGCTTTTTGATGAGGTTCTCACCTCCCAGCTCTTCCTTTCAGGAAGGAGACAGGTTGGCAGGAAAACTAGACCCTTGTTTATGTCACCTGTGGGTCCAAAGAGGACATTTTGATGTAGAACTTGAAAGCACACATTTCCTTCTCAAGCTTGGCCCATATGATTCATTACTTACGTGATTACAATGGTAACTTTTAAATTAAATTGAATTTAATTTTTTAGTGGAAAATGAAGTGTGTCCTGGGTCTTTGGATACTGAACTTTTTTTTCTCATCATCTGGTTTTAAATGGTTAAGTAAATTTCATTAAATAACTGTAAACATTCCAAATAGTCCTGCATACATATCGTATTTCACATCATTGTAACTTCGATGTAAAATATTAAAATGTAAATGACTCAACAGAAAAATTATGGAAACAAATGCATGACTTTTATTACGCTTTCAGAAAAGTTGCTTAAATATTTTCCCTTCCTTAGCAAAAATCTATGGTGAATTAAGAGAAAAAATGTTTAAGGGCACTATAAAAAATAATTCCTTAGAATAAAGGAACGGAACTTGGTAATCCGTATTCCCCCTAATTTTGTCTATTTGACTCAATCTATGTTGACTCTTGTCCGCTCATCAATTTGATTATTATAAAGTAAGCTGTATTAGCATGAATATAATCTTTTCAATTTCTAAGCTTTAGTTGAAACATTTTACCCAAGTATATAAATATAGATCTAAATTTATGTATATTATATATATTTTATAAATATATACATTTTATTTGAACCAACAATTCTTCCTTTTCCTCCTAAGAAATATTTCATTCTGAAGTGAAAATTGGGAAGTATTTTATTTTAGTCTCTATCACGACTTTCCATGTGATTGTTCTATATTAATCTTGAAAAGTGACACGAGATTCCTTTTCCATAATAAATAGCAAATAATGTGATAATAATGAATGATAACTCTAATGAAAAAATTATATTTTTCCCCAACTCAGAGAAGAGTGCCTACAATAGGTAGGAGAAAATAAAATCAATATTTTGACAGGGCTCTGTTATGTCTGGCTCATTAATTTAGAGAAAACTTCTCTCTTCAATCCTAAATCACAAAGTGTCAACAAATAGTAGTTTTAACATCTACTCTCATTCCAGTGCATTTAATGCTTTGCAAGTTATTTTTGGAGGAAAATGATTTTTGATTCTGCAGATGTATAGAGATCGCGTTGTGTAGGTTTTTGTCTTAGAGAACAATGAAAAAGTTTTGCCGTGCAATTTGTATTCAAGAGATGTTTCATTCTAAATTCCAGTTCAGCACAGTACTATACGGTTTTTCATGTAAATGAATATATATGTATGCTTATCTATATATGAATGTATATGTGTGTGTATATATATACACGTATGTATGTATGTATATCATTGTCCTGTTTTATTTTCTTCACACACACTTAAAGGCCATGTTCATTAATTTCACCCAAAGTTTCACTTAGCTTCCTCTTTTTTTAGAAGAATCTAGAGTTTCTGATTTCTGAGTACCGATTGTCAGTTGATTAAGGTCAATGCTGGCACTTATTCGGGCTCCTGTCGACTGGGGCCACGTGATGCAGTGATTGATCCGCCTTAGACACAGGACTGCTGATTTTCCATTGTAACGGTCGCTTCACCTCGCCCATTCTTCAACACCCCGAGTTCTTCATACCGTGTTTCAGAATGCTCGTTCCCCGCCCCCAGGTACGGTGCTGTTACGCTGATGCAGAATTACACCTCTCACTTGTGCAAAAAGTATTCATATCACCACGGCCTGTCCTCTTTTGTTTCCCAGAGATCACAAAAGCCTGGGATTTAGAATAGCAGATAATAACATACAGTGCATATTATTGATGCTGCTTTAATTGTCTTATTGACAACTCACTTGAACTTGGAGAAGCATGCTAATATTTATCATCCTGTGAACTCATGTGCATTTTTTTGACTAAAGCCATAATTACAGAAGAATTTCAAAACTCAGATGTTGCCTGCAGCCGCCTCACCTCCGCCCTGTTTGGACAAAGTCTTCCCGGCTGTGGCATCGAGGGGAGCCTCGGCCAGCTCTCTTTGCTTGTGGCCCCTTGAGCTTTCTGTGTCCTCTGGGCACTTCTCCTGTAGGGATGATCTGGCTAATTAATGCCTTGACCAGCGCCCGGCCAGGAAAGGAGGCAGAGATGTGCCCCACCTGAGCAGTTGCAAAGAGGGCAGTGCTGTCCGGCCTTGGGGTTGCCCAGAGGTTTTTGGTTTTTTTTTTGAAGACAAGTGTTTCTTTCCTTTGGGGCAATGCCAATAGAGAACATGAACAACTTAGAACAGGCTGGACCTGGAATTGAGGCCACTGTGCTGGCCAGGAGGCACAAATCCATTCAAGGGGGGTTTTGATAAGCTCCAGTTGGTGGGTGGAGCCATCGCGGTCCGACCGTGTCCACCTTGCTGTCCCATCTCCCAGCCTGCTCCCCACGTCCGCTGGCCTCCCACCCTACTGGCCTTCGCTCCGTCCTGGACGTGCTCGGTGTGACCACACTCGAGGCCTTTGGCATAGCCGCTTCTTCTGCCTGGAACCCTCTCGTCCTCACCCTTCCCCTGGCCTCTTCTGCTCATCCCTCGGGTCTTGTCAAATGCCACCTCTTTAGAGAGGCTTTTCCTGGCCTCACCCTACCCTGGTCACCTCCCATCTCATTGTCTTGTTTTATTTTCTTCACAGGATTTATCTTTGTTGGCTTCATGGGTTGTTAGCCTCGTCGCGTCTGCCTCCCTCCTCTAGGACTAGACCCCCAAGGCGAGGGCCCTCGCAGTCTCCTTGGTCACTCCACTTCCAGCACCTAGAACAGTGACGTGCAGTGGCAGCCAATTAATAAATATTTTTTGAAAGAACATTACTTTCCTATAGAAAAATATGGATTTGGGAGTTTGTGCTTGACCTTTGAGAACAATGTTGTGTCATGCAATGAACTGTCCCAGGACGTGTCCTTTGTTCCTTGTCAGAGACGGAAGCTGCAGCTGTGCCTCTCTCCTAAACTACTGAGAGGTTGCCGTGGTAGAAATTCAGAAGGATAGTTGTCTCTAAATAGAAAATATCTTAGCGTTATTGCTAAGGTTTTCTCTCTTTGTGGGGCAGTGCTCAGTCAACGGTGTTTCTTCTGGCTTGTCTTGTAGCCACAGAGGCCTCTTCTCTCCAGCCTTTTTCTTGCCCGTGCTACCTCATCTGAGGTTGGCCATGCCGTCTCCGCCACAGGCCTCTCCCTTGACATCAGTACGTTGGGCACGGAGAGTTCTCACTGGGTTCTTTGTCGCTGCTGAGAACCAGCTGTGCGGGGCCCTGATTAGTGCAGTAGAGTCGTTAGTCTCTCCGCATTCTCGTCTTTGGCAGTACTTGATGGGGGTCCCCGGGCAGAAGAGTCGTGGAGCCTGGAGAAGATGCCATCTTGACGCCCTGATTGGTGAGGCCCTCATCTGACTGATGAGTGAGATGGAGTAACCCCACTGGCTTCAACAAGACACTCGAATCACAGAGCACGATTGCAGAAGGGGAGAAAGGACTTTAAACCTATGTCACATCCTGTTGCCCAAGTGACTGCCATCTTGGGGCACTTTACGATGCTTGTGCGACTTGAAGAATCTATTTTCTGAAAGCGTTGGAGATGCTTATCTTCTTCCTCTCAACGAGTCAACACCACCCAAGAATTCCACAGAAAAACAAAAGATGGGAATGAATATCCCCAAGTCTCAGTTTTCACCTGTCGGTCCCGTAGAATTCTTTGACAGTATAAAATTTCTCCCTTTGACTCATATTATTTGTTTACTCGGTGAGCTAAATAGGAATATATTTTTCCCATGTATGTCTTTCCTCCTCTGCTAAACTGCAAGCTGTCTGAGGACAGAATTTCCCTTTTCCTTCCCTTAGTGTGTCAGTGCCTTGCCAGCCGCTAACTCTAGGTGTCTGGCACCTGTGGGAGGGGTTGAGGATGGAAGAGGGAAGTAATAAAACCTTAATAAGTGACTGAAGAGAATTTAGGAACTTGGGTCTTTTGAAAAGATTTAGAATAATTTCCCAGCAAATTGTTCATGATTTATAGACCTCTTGGGCTGAAAACTATTTGCTATCTAGTTGGTTGCTTTTTTCTTTTTCAATTCAATGAGTAAAAAAGTCTGCTAATTAGTTTTTTAAAATAAAGACCATAAGACTCTACCAGAGAGTCTTGAAACCACAATTACCCGAAGCCAAAACTTCTTGGGAGTGACGCTCTCATCATGAGTGGGTTCCTTGATCAGGTAAAATAAGAAATGCTTTGGTGTGGTGCTTCTTGGTGATGACCGTTGTGATTTGCCTCTAATTAGGGAGGGGAGTCCCACCTCCCAGCAGAGGGCTGGGTGTAACCCGGCTCTTCCAGCTCTCGGTCGGGATTTTGGCATTGGCTTACTCATGTCCGCCTCCCAGCCTCTCCCCCAGGTCTCCCAGTCTCCAGCTTCTTGTTCAAGTGCTGTGTTTCAGCTATTTGATTGTGTGAATGCAAATAAAATATGTATTCAAGGCTGCCCACTGTGTGCCCCCAAGGCAGGCCCGTGTGCAATTCAAAGTCAAACGCAGGATGGAGGCAGAAAGCCGGGTCCTGACCCTCTCTTAGTGGCTTGGGCAATTTATTACCCCTGCTGGATCCGTTTTCCTGTCTGTGAAATGAGGAAGGTGTGCCCGGCCAATCACTCTCAGACTTTGGCAGAGAATAGAATAGTTTGGGAGGCTTGTCAAACATTCAATCCTTGGGCCCCACACTGAGAGTCCAGTTTTGTAGATGGCGCTGTTGTCCATGGACCCAAGGCTGGTCCAGGTGGCCTTTTCCAGTTCTGCTGTGACAGTTTATGAAATGAACCTGGAGAAGTGGTTAAACATTAGCAAACCTTATTTATTGCCTACTTGGTTTTCTCCAGGTTATCCTAATTTGGCGGCATTTTGCAGAATCAGAGAGTATTCCCGGCCACAATCACAGAGATAATTCCAGACACTTATTCTTCTGAGAACCTGTCACCTAGTAGGGCAGGTGACAGCATCAGAAAGCCCTACTCTGGGCAATAGAAGTCCCACAAATCCTTTATTTGACCTTAATCCACTGAGACTTTTTTTCTGGCACCCCACACATCGAAGCTGGGCAGAACTGACCTGGCCTATTCATGTAAGAGCCACATGTGGCACGGTGACTGAATCTTTGTGTTTAATTCAAACCAAATAGAAAAGAGTAGAAGATGACGAGGGAATCACCACAATTTTTTGACAGCCGCATCCACGATTTTAAGAATGTGTAGCTTCAAATAAACAAAACAAACAACAACAAAACACAAAATCTGCAAAGCTTGGATGGCTAATAAGTCTTCAGATTTCTGTGTGGTGAAGTTGGGGAGATGTTCTGGAAAGGTCTAGCTGCAGTAAGCCTACAAGATCAGAAAGAGACTTCTAACCTTTCATCTTCTAAACCGCTCATTCCACACGAGTTAGAAATACTCTTCATAACTCCCTAATTGAGCAAGTGGGACAAGATGTTATTAATACCACTCCAGGTGCGCGTGACTTCTGACCTTGGCCAGCAGTGGCTCCGAGAAGCCATTATTTCTGATGCCGATTAGATTTCACCCTTTAACAAGGAAGACCCTTGAGTAAATGCATGTCTAGTCCTTCTGTCTTTTTAGCACCCCTCTGCCGAAGTTTGGTGACATTAAGCAGGAAGGACAAATCATCACCGTGCACGGATTTCATATCAAACAAAAGAACTCAATTTGCTGCCAAATGTGGGTTTAACCTCTCCCAGATCTTTGGTTGTGCATAATTAATGTATCATTCAGCGTTTGACTTTTGTGCTTTTCATACAGATTTAATCTTAAAGGATACTCTGGATCCCGTGCTCACAAAAGCACATTCAGCTCCTTTTGGGTTTTAGGGGTGCCCTGGCCCGAGTTTTCCTGAAGAAGATGAGTTGTATGGACCAAGCATCCTTCTCACTCAACTCCTTGGCAAACATTGAGTCAGTGCCCTAGCACTGTGCTTCCAAACGGTTGGACACGAATGTCGCAGTACAGCTACAAAGACTAACACCAATTCTAGAAATGAGAAGGAGGAGGAGGCGAGGGAGGAGGGTGCTATAATGCTCCACTGTGACATGCTGTAGGGATAACTTCACGTGTATGTTCTCGCTGAATCTTCAGCAGTCCTGTGAGGTCGAGACATCATCTGATTTTCCAGACAAGGAACTTGGAGCTCAGAGTACCAAATGACTCACCAAACCCCACGCTGGTAGCAAGTGGCTGCATCCAGGTGGAAATCCCCCATCCCTGCCTGCAGAACCTCTCTTTCCCACCATGCTGTTTATTTTGTGGCTGTGATTATTTGGATTTGGTGAAGGGAATAGAGAGAGGGAGCTGCTGGGTACCTGGAGGACACTACGGGCTGCCCTGTGCCTTCTTGGAGAGTGGAGGTGACAGCCAGGTGAAGGCCAAGGGGGCAGTACACGGAGTCACCAATCTCCAGTGCCTTCTCCCAAGGAGAGTGATTATCAAACGCTTCGTTCTTATCTATGCCCACCGTTGGGCGCGTTTTGGGGGACATCCTTTAAATGGTTTCTTCTGGGCAAAGACAAGCACTTTCTGAATCTGCCCTCTTGCCAAGTAGACGAGATGTAAGAACATGTTTTCTATTGATTTTTAAAAGCAATTCAGGACCCAACTGGTAATAATAGGTGTGACCTGTGCTGTTTTCCAGGCAGTCACAAGCAGCTCGGAGCCTTATTGTGCGACTCTGATGTTTGGGATGTGCATTCTTTGAAGATTACTTCTAAAGCAAGGCATCCAAATCCTTAATTCACGATTCTGTCTATTCCTGTGGTGTTTACATTCCACCATGGCAGAAGATCACTGTGGAAAAGGAAGATGAAAATGCACTTTTAAAAAGGACTTTCTTGAACAGGCTTCCTTCAAAGACCCTGCCCCGTCCCCTCTTGTGGATGCTGAGGTCTGTGTTTCATCTAAGGGAACATATACATTAATAGGTGATTTAAGGGTTTGTCACATTGTTGTGACACATTCAGGCTTAGCTCTTGAGGCACTGAGCCGCGAGGAGCACGCGCGGGGCGACTCCAGGGTGTTTGGGCGCGTCTCTCTGGCGACTGTCTCCGGAGTGCTTTCCCATATTTTGTTAAGGAGCACTTTCTGCCCTTTGCTGGAAGTCGGTTCTGGAAGGGTCTTGGGGAAAGTGGCTGGGCGAGCTGATTGGTTTGGCTCCTGAACAGAGCAGGGCTTTGCTAGGGCTGGGCGCTGAAAGCGGAGAGATCCTGCTACTTAGAAGTCGTGGGGCTTCGGATGTGAGCTAGAGTCAGAGACGCAGGGCCAGTTAAGGCCCCTGGATTCCCTAGACACTGAAACAACCCTGTTTCCCTCCTCTCCACACCCTCCCCCGTCGGATTCAAAGGTATGAAAGTGCACAGTAAATGTAAGGACAGAGTTAGTTTTGATTTTTCCAACCATGACTGTTTTGATCCCTTTTTTTTTTTGAGGCGGGTGGTTATCAAGAGGCAAATATTTAAAAATACAATTTTATTTTTTGTTGTTGTCTCTGCATTTTGGGGGAGTCTTCGAGGCACACGTGATCTGTCCATCATGTCACCTAGGGCTTTGGTTAATGGCACGCTGATGAACATTTGGGGCCTGTCCGCTCCGCACCATCCCACAAGTCAGCAACACCTTGGATAGTCAAGATTCTCTACGGTCAGTGGGGAGCATGGCCTCCTGGTCACGGAGCCCGCTGTGGGGAACCCTGGGTGTCAGGGATCAGGATGGGCATCGTCCTTTATGAGGCCCCATGTCTCCACTGCTGGCGGCCAGCCAGAAACCATTCTGATGCAGTTTGCATCACCCGTGAAGTCTTCTCCCCTTCATGAACTGGGCAAGTGTGAAATGATGGTTCATGGTAGAACTCAAGACCAGCTCACAATCCCATATGGTTATGGTGGGTGCAAATGGTCTCAGACAAAGGTTCAGGCTGTTGCATTTGTCAATGCACTGACTTTTTCTAGAATATGTTGAGAAAGCCGAGGGTGAGCAGGACCACACAGGTGTCTGACATACAGTCCCCATAGCCCTGTAAAAACAGACTCCTTAATCTTTGGCTGGCTATTCAAAGAATACCTTGGCCTTGAAATTAAAAAATTATTGGATTTTTCCACCTTAAAAACACTTTTCCCTTTAGGGAGCAGTCCCTGAAAGGGCCTTGGCTGGCTTTGCTGTGGACCGCACCACCAGTCTCCCCATGGCCCTGGGGCCTCAGGGGAAGCTGAGGAAGGCCTCCAGCATGTGGAGGACGGAGGTGTGCGTGCCGCAGGGGCTCCTGCCCCTTCATCTCCTTCACGTCAACAGCATTCTTAAGGCCCATGAAAATCGACTTTGGGATTTTTAATGTTTTCTGCCCACTTGTGTGAAATAAGCTTGAGAGACATGTGCCTCACTTTTCTTTGACTAGATACAACAAAGCAACCCGTGAAGTCTGTGACACCCGTGACTGGAAGCGTCAACACTCAAGCATAAAGGTATCCAGAAAAATGGGACCTTTTGCTTGCATAATCTATGGCTAAGGCAGTGAGGTGGGATGGAGATCAAGACAGGTAGATTTTTGGTCACATCCAGATAAATCAGCTTGGTAGTTTCCAAAGTATTTTATTGAACCTACATAGGGATAGTAGAAGAGAAGGATTTTCAACTGTGGGAATATTTAGAGCATATCTAATTATTTAAAAAGTTGCTGTGTTTCTCATAAAAGGAATTTAATTTTAACTCCATTTATTTGGTAGTACTTTGAAGAAGGTAGAGAGTATTTTGAGAGGATGATGATGATGGTGAGCAATAGATGGCTGGAAAGATTCGGCATCAGTTACTGAAGCACGCACCCCGTGCTCATTTGAGTTGGGACTTCTGCCCTGTGGGCAAATCTTCACCCCTTGGGAGCTCTCATTTCAGCAGCCTGGTACCCGCAGGGAGACCCTTCTCGTCGAATGTGGAGAGGGATCCTAGCTGGTGTTTCCAGAGGGCAGTATGAATGATAAATACTGTTAATATTCAGAAGGAAGAATTGATTTAAAAAATGTGCCTTTGATTCACTAATCTCTGACATTGAGACATTTTTTGAAGTCTGTTGCTATAATTAGAATTCTATAAGCCATTTTATGTCTCTATCAAAATTTTAAGAGACATAGAAAATTTAAGGTTTTTTTGGGCTTACAATTCATCATATCAACACGAGTCATTTTGCGGCTTGGGCCTCAGCGTGGAGCAGTATTTTGGGGCCAGAAACTCGATCTGTCATCGGGCTGTATCGACAGCAGCCAGTCCCCTGCCCTCACGCTGCACCACAGAGCTTGGATTTTAAAAATTGCTCATGAATTGTGTTTCTGCCTGGTTTTGATTTGTTCTCTGCAGCTGAAATGTGGGGCTGGATGCTCAAGCAAGAGGTGAGCGTGTGCCCTCCCCACCTATTGGCTGTGGTCGTGTGTGCCCCTGCTGGGAGAAGCAGGGGAGGCTTGGTTTCTGGGGACCTGTGGGGTAGCGCGGCAACTTCAGCTGGGCTCAGGTGAAAAACGGCTGTGCTTCGAGATGGGTAGTTGGCCGCATGTGGTCCGTGAGTCGTGTGCGAGAGCCCTTCCTTAGTCATAGGGAAGGAGAACACGCGTTGCAAATAAACTCTCATCGGATTAGTGAGTCAGAAAAGACGCTAATCCCAACCCGATGCTTAGTTTCTACTTTTTTTCCTTCCTAAAGCAGAAGCTGTTCCTGTTCTTTAAAGAAATCAGTTTGCAAAAAGACTGATTTAACGACAATTGAAAGGGGGGTCCGTGTCACCGTTGCACTATGACGATTAGCATGGAGATGAGTTGCATTTCAGCCGGGCTGAAACTTGTTCCTAACAGAATGTTAAATACTGAGTGAAAAGAAAGATTATGTCTATCTAGTTACACCATTCCTTGATATATGCTCCATGTCAGAGTGCCATTGTCTCCTGGGTAAAGACGGAGAGTTCAAATACCCACTATCTCTCCCCTGGTGCTCCAAATGCTCCGCTTTGAAGTTTTTATAATCCATCTGTCATCTTCTAGCGAGGAGGGCACATGTTCTGTACCACTCAATTACAGAATTCTCCTTTGCCAGCTCCAATGAGACAGGAAGGAATGTTATGGGTGGTTGAGAGAAACTGTCAGATATACTACATTCCTGGGCTTCATCTGGACGGTGTTGTTCCAGGGTAGAAGCACAGCCTGCCTATTGTTCAAGTGCATTAGGGACACATTTGGTGTTGGGGTAGAGATCTTTTGATTTTTTTTTTCTCTTCCGGAGCGTTGTCTTAAATTTGATTGTTCTTGTTGGGGGAAAAAAAAAAAAAAAAAGATTCCTCAAACCTCCTCTGGAATGTGGACTTTCCAATGTGGATTGAAATGTGACATTTGTTTTAGCTCACAGGACCCGGTGACCCAACTGTGCGGACATTGGGCAGTATCGGAATGCTTTTGTTTCTGTGGTTTCACTTTGGTGAAATAGGATTTTTACTTGGGTTTGAAAGAAGACGGTGACTAGATGCAGCCTGATCTCCATAGAAATAATTTCCATCGTCGTATGAACTGAAAGTCTGGGCGTTCAGTGTTCTCCCATCTGGTGAGATCCGAGAAAGTTAGCCCAGGACTGAAGAGTCTTTAAAATGGGTTATTTTTTTAAAGACAGTCTACCGTGCAGTGGTTAGTGTTGCGGATAGCGTGTTAACTTCTCCCTCATTGAGTCACGGGTGGTTAAATTCGTTGTCTTACGTGAAATGAGTTTGATGATCTCGGCTTAGTCTCAAGTGGGTATTAATTCACATTATGAAATATCCCAGAATAATTTAGCACTGTGTGGCATAATTTGCATTTTTACTCAAGATAGGGGCAACGATAGTGTCTGTGGATATATTCTTTTTTTTATTTTTTCATTCAAAAGGGGATGGTTTTCCTTTGTGGCTTTCAGGGTGATTGCTTGTGGGGTTACTATTATTAACTTGTCAGGAGCATGTGGCTTCAGAGCTTGGGATGGTGAGAATAAGACAATCTAGCTTGGCACTGCAACCTAACAAGAAATATTTGCAGGGCCATAGTTACAGCTGAGACAGGCTAGGATTTTAGGACCCTGCTCAGAGTTGGCATATCCTACACGCGTGTGCAGTTTTACACAGAAGCACATACGTGAACCTGAAGAACACACATGAGGGTACATGCATTCAGTTGGGAGGACTCTGCGTGTCCCACAATTTGTAAAAGGAATCTTTTCCCCTTTCAAAACAGGAAGGTTTTCCAGAAATGCAAGATACTATTACAGTAATTAATTTAGAGAAACTTCTTAAATCTGATCTTCTGTTCAAACTAATAATGGGAGGATGGGGTAGCTCGATGTTGTTAATTGAAATCTGGAGGCAATAAAAAAATGTCTTTCTGCAACTTCAATACAGCAGTCTGGAACTGTCGGGTCAGGCTGTGAACCAATTTTCTTCTCATTACTTTTGATTTTGGAGTCAATACAAATTTCATCAGTGATTGTAGGGTGCAGATCCTCGTCTGCATGGACCCTGTCACGGGAGAATATGTGCACTCGGCTTAAAGATTTACGGAAAAGCAGTGCTGGTGAGTCAGGCAAGGGAGGAAGGAAAGTGCTGCAGCCAACAGCCCCCTTCGTGGTGGCTGCCTTGCTCCGGGAGGTTGGGATCAAGAGGGGACACTGGGGTGGGGGTGAGGGCGGGCCCCAGGAGGCCTGTGCGTGCAGCTGGTCACGGCCTCTGCTCTCCCCGTCCCCTTCTCCGCAGCTGCTCCTCGGCCCCCTTAGACCTGTGTCTTTAGCACAAGTTTCTCTCTCCTTTCTTCTCTCCCACATCTCCTCAATGTACAGATGTGGTGAGAGTGTTCCCGCAGCACACAGAATTTAAGGCCCCACAGAAAGTTCATTGTAGGGAAAAGGAAAAAGAGGAGTCTCAACTTTGTAGGAGTTAGTAAAATATTGAAAGCATCCTGGGCAAAGAAGTCTTTTGTGTGGAAATGGAGGTCCAGGGTGTCTGTCCTGTCTCCAATTTGCATCTTTGCAAGTCATAGGATCAGCCCATCTATCATTAGGTATTGGCTTAATTGGACATTTTTTACGAGCCCAGTTTGCTATTTATGTTAAAAGCAATTCGCAGAAATGCCCTTTCTTCATGATTCGGTATTGGCAATAGCGACGTATGTTTAATCACATTTTCCATGAGTAATTATCTAATTCACATGATTACCAATATAAAACAGGAAAATAGAATTGGGGCTTAACTCAGTCCTTCTTGGGTGGTGACACCGACATGCAGGGAGACCCGGGTGAGGGCGAATGTTGGCTGCTCTGTGTTTCCTCTGCGATATCGTGGAGATTTTTATTAGCAACAGGAGCTCTCTGAAGCTGGGTGTGTGGAGGAGAGAGGCTATTTGGAATTCTGTTATAATGCAGTTTGAGGTTCACTGTCTGCTTGGGTTCTTAACGTTTGGGGCTGTCCTTTTTGAAGATTTCCGGGAGACGGAGGTCACATTTTTTATTCATGTTGAAAAATATTCATTTATCAGTATTGGTGCCACTGTAAACAAGTGATAAAGTGACAACATTTACAACAGTAAAACTGACAGCATTTACTTTAATTTTCTGTCATTTTGGTAATTATATCAATCAAGACCCAAAACTAAAATGATATTTTAGCATGCAGTAAGAAATGAGGAATTCAGATCTTAAAAGACCATTACAATTAGCTTTGAAATGTTCGCCATTTTACCATAATTGTTTCATATAGCTTATATGTCTTCATTTACAGCCGAATATTCTGGTGATCTTTTATAAACAAAGTAGCACCCATCTGCTCCTTGAGACACTCCTGGCGCCTATTCATTGCAAAAATAATACATGTCCTAATGACTTCCACATATTTTGAAATCTCCCTTTTGAAATTGGTCTTGGCAGATTATTTGCAGGTACTTGAGTTGCATCTGTTTGCAATTTTGCAAATGCGGAAGACTTTACGGTTGAGCACTGCAAGAGGGCTATTTTAATCCTCAGATAACATTGGCTGTCATCAAAAGCCACATTTATCTTTTCGAAGGTGGGGCAAATGTTTAATGTTAAAAGACGGTAAAAGGTCAAGGCCAAGGCTGAGGTCTGAATATTTTCCTTTCATGCGCCATGCCTTTCGCGGACTCTTCCTTGCATTTCTTTTCATTTAAGTTTTAGCTTAATACCCATTGCCAAGAGGATGTTTTGCTGATAAAATGAAAGATCAGGAAGAGAGTAAATCTGAAATAATTGTGAACTCCAGGCTCTTGGGCTCATTACCACCATGTGGCCAGCAGCTGACCAGCTTCAGGTCGACTCTGTTTATAATAAAGAACTAAACAGTGTGATGCTGGAGAATACCCGGGTCCAATGCAGCTGCTGGCCTGCCTCCCAGGAGGGGTTGGGACTCTTTGGGAGGGAAGATGGTCACTGTGAGGCCAGTGTATGGTCAGCTAGCTGAAGCGGCTCCTGGGCAGACCCTTCCACTGTCTGGATGGAGGAGGTACTCACTCAAAGAGTCAGTGGGGGGCTTGCTTCTTCTTTGTTCAAACTCTGGAGCCCAGGAAACTGAAGTTGGGTGAATGTCCTTTCCAGAATGCTCTCTTTGACCTGGTCAAGGTGGAGCAGGTAGAGTGAGCCGTCTTGTCGGGAGTGTTCTTAGACCCCCTGAGGACCGAGGCCACGGCCACAGGCTCTTTCTGCTGCTCATCTCCCTTCCACTCCTGCCTCCTTCCCCATCTTCCCTGGAGTCCTCATGTTTATAGGTGCGCCACGTGACAATAGCCCGAGGGGTCTGCTCTCCCTCTGGCGCCATTTTGGCCATGAATAACATGTCAGTGAATGAGGAGTTAGGCCATTTTGGGGGCTTAAATAGAAGTGGTCAGCCGTGGAAATGTCACTGGTAGCTGCAAATAGGATAAGCACTGTCATGTCACCCACATAACCTGCAAACCCAACTCACTTCCAATGACTCTGGTGACAGAAGGGCTTTAAACTCCGTCCTCCTGTGAAGCTGAGAGAAGAGCAAGCTTCACAGACACCCAGATGCGGCCCAGAATCTTGAGGTTTGCCTTTAGAGGAGGGGAATGTGTGCCATACTCCTCATGCTGCTTCCGGGGGTCTTTTTGGAAACTCATGGTTAATATATAGCTGAAAATACCTTAGGGGCAGAAAGGGAAAGGAGACGTGTTATCGGAGAGTGATTTACCCCCATTCCTGATCAGGGAGTGCCTTGGCCATCTCCAAAGACTGGCACCATTCCATGGACGAATGGTTTACAAAAATGTATATTTTTATGTTACTAGTTCTTAAGTATATAAGTCATACATAGTAATTTAAAAATCTTTTTTTATTATTACATTGGAATAAGTATACCATTAAAAATATCATAGATTTCTGGTAATTTGCTTAAAGACAAGCAAATTACCCAAAACCTGTGATGTTTCTGAGGGTAAACCTGAGAGAACCTTGTAGCAACTCAAGCTCTCCTTCTCTATTTTACTTTATTTTTTACGGGATGGTGGTGCTGGTGATTTTGCATGGAATAGGAACAGGCATCCGGCGTCTTTACTTTTTCTGCATCATTTATATTCTGATGCTTTCGTATATGGGTGATTACACTTTAAAGAGAAAGGACCTCATACTCTTCTGATGATCAAAAATTTCAAATTACCGAAGTAATACACTGGGGAGCAGGGATGCAGTCCTTCCCTTACAGAAGCCGTGCAGCTTCGGGGTCCTGTGATTACTCAGGGCAGGGATGGTTACGTGTGGTCCTGGACCAACAGCGTCGGCATCACCTGGGAGCTTGTCAGAAATGCAGATTCTCAGGCCCCACCCTGGATCCAGGTGTAGAGACTGGGGAGGGGCCGAGCAGTCTGTTTTAATAAGCCCTCCAGGAGATTCCGATGCAGCTAAAGTCTAAGAACCACTGCACTAGGGCATATAAATGGAAGCGGCTTATCCAAGACTAGAAGTGTACCCTCAACACATGTGTGTACGCTGGCACTTTCCTCGTCTCCTGGACTTGTGCTAGTTTCCCCAGAGCCCACACCACAAGCCTTTTGATCCAATAAGCCATGTCATTGGCTGAGTTGTTTGGTTAAAATGCAAAAGTCCAGACAAATGGTCATTAGATACTTTTCTCTTTTGCCTCTTTTAGAGCTCACTTGTTTCTTTCAGAAGTTTACCATTTGATCATTAAGATATTGAAAATGTAGAGGTGACTCAGATGTCTTACATACATTTATTTTAAACATGAATTCTAGAGAGTTCCATAGATCCATAATGCAACAGGTCAGTGTAAAATGCCTGCTCTTGGACTTTCTTGTCCTGCCTCATGTAGGGGGATGAGGTTCCCTGTCCAGACTGGGGAACATCAGGGCAGTTGTTCATGTATGAAAATACCTGCATGTCCTGGGGTCACTCAGGTGTCTGTTTAGGCTTTGCTGGCTTGGATAAGAGGATCCTGCCCTCCGTTGTAGAGCCTCTGCTGGGATTTTTTTGGACAGGAGAATCACAGTTGTGTGATCATCTCGAAGTGATGGGAGAAGGGGCTGGTGGTGAATGAAGCACCAGGCCAGCCTCCATTGACACGCAGGCGTTTGCTTTCCTCAAGTAGAGGTTTTTGGCAGTGAGGTAAACTCTTGGTGGTGAGTTTACAATGGAATCAGAGTGAAATTCCTTGGCCGCTCACCGTGTTGCTACTGTGGGTCCTTCTCTAGGTTGGAAAGTGACAGGGTGAGGCCTGTTAGGAAATGATGCTCCAGGCACCAGCCGTGGCCACCATACTTAAGGCAGGATCTCTAGGGAATTGTAGAGCCTCAGGCCCCCAGAGAAAGAGGGGGGCAGAGGCAGATGGGTGGCCTCGCCCTTAGTGCCCACAAACCAGTCCCGCTCCCCGGGACAGACGGGAGACAGAGCTCACATGCCCCACGCCCTCTCATTTGCCCATCTCATTTGCCCCCCAGTCTAGGCTGTCCTTCTTGAGGCCTCTCCAAATAGGGCCCACACTCCATGAGACTATTTTAGATGATACATAGATTTTAAATTTTAACAGTGGGATATTTTAAGACCTATTAGAAAAATATAACTAGCACATCCTAGTTGTGATTTCGCAGATGTTATTGCTTAAGGTGAGGCTATGTTTGAAAAAAAGTGAGTTGATTTAAAGTTAATTTAAAGAAAAGTATTAAGTAAATAACAGTCCAGGTGGCATGAGATATGGCAGAAATTGGGAAGGTGGTTTGTGGATGACTGCAGCGTGGGGACGGCAGCCAGAAGTGGAGGGAGCGAGTGCTCCCTGAACCTCCTTGGCCAGCCCCCGGCGGGGGCTCAGCTCTCTGCAGACATGTGGCAGGCACATCCTGGGTGCGCGTTTTATTGACATGAGTCCTACCCACCCTTGTGTTTCATGCTGCTCGTGGGTGCACTTCCGTGTCTCGTTGGCAATGCAATTACTGGCACCATGGGAGGTCTGCAGGTTCAAAGCGAGTGATGACTAATCGAGTTCACCCTTTCCAGAAATGTGGGTTTGGTTTAGGTGGCGACAGAGGTAGCCATCGAACTGTGCCACTGAGTTTTCCTGAGGGATCAGAATGACGGAAACACTGTGCCAAGTGACTTTGGGCTGATATTCGGTCAAAGTATAGGCCTTGTGTTGACTCAGAGGCCACCAGGAACCCCTTTCCTGGTTTCTTGCTACAGGCTGTGTTTGCTTGTAGTGTTTCAAGGCTGTGGGTTGGGGGACTGTGAGAATGAGCAGGGAGGCACCCCTGCGCTGCCCTGGGGAGGGAGGCTCCATGGTGGTTGTAGACGTGGAGAAGCAATGTGACCAGGGACTGGATGTGTCTCACTGCAGCTCTCTCAGGGGTCTTAGTTGCTGGGGGCTCAGAGGAGCCAGGGTGGCTGGTGAAGAATGGAGGTGCAATGGTGTCACTTCCCCACATTGATGGGGACATGGTGGGGACTGGGCACCCCTCAGGGAGGGGACTGCCCCGACTTTCCTGTGCTCACACTCAGCCTCCTTCTCTGTGTCCAGATGGCTGGCCGGGGTGGGTTGGTTCAATATCTGAGACTTTCTGGGGAGGATGAGATGTGACTTCTGCCCTCAAGGAGTTTACTGACCCTGTGGGAATGACCTGTCAAAGGCGGGTGTGCCAGGTCACCCTGTCAGGTGTGGATGCTCAGAGAGGCAAGTGTGGAGAAGACAGGCACAACGTGGATTGGCAGGAGAGGGGATGACCCCGACGGCCCAAAGATGGGCAGACCAGGGCAAAGGATGGAGGAGATGGGGAGCAGGACTAGGGGGGCAGATGGCATTTCCTATGTGAAAACCCAGGATGCAGCACAGTGCATGGCACACGGCAGAAGCCCAATAAGTATTTGTTAAACTGAACTGAATGGAACCCAAGCCTGGCCAGTTATGTGGGTGCCAGAGCTGGTCTCTAGCATAGCTATTTCAGAGAGCATTTACTGGGTCCTTGCTCTGTCTCAGAGCCTGGAACACGGGACCAAGCCACAGCTAGTACCTGGCCCTTGTGCCCACAGCTAGTACCCACACTCTGGTGCCATCACCCGTGGAGTTGGAGCGGGACCCGCGGGAACTCCTGGAGACTCCCTGCTCCTTTTATTAACTCGGTGTTGAAGGAGTCGCCCATGCTGAGGAAGGAGGGGAATTAAAAATAATGGGGTGTGTGCGTTATCTGTGAAAGTGCAGATATAAAGGTAAATGCTACCGTGAATGAGGGTATTATTCTCAACTCGGTGATTCCAGTATTCTGGACGTTTAGGTCTTTTCTGAATCACTGCCCCACTCAGCCCCATGTCAGAAATTTATTTGTGCTAATCAAATTTTCAGCTACTCATTCTGTTGCAAGAAGATCTCCTAGAGCCAAATTTGTGTGTGTGTTTATTTTCCCATATTTATGGACTAAAATCAGATCCTGCCCTTCCATTGTTTTCTGTCTCTAAGTTAAAAGCTCTTCCCTGAATCCTTACTGAGGCATCTTTCTAGAAAGAAACTCCCCGACTGGGCTAGGCTGAAATTTAAACACACACAGGCGCGCGCGCGCGCGCGCGCACACACGCTTCAGACCCTGAAAAACTGCAGGAGAAAATAAGAATACTCAACAATCCAGAAAGACAGGAAAGGAACTTTTAGTTTTCCCTCCCAAGTTTGGCAGCCTGGTGAACTTGAAAGGTTAGCTATGAATAAGCATAATCAGATCTTTCTTTTTGTCCATATTTAATTCAAATGAGACAGCTCGCGTTGACTTCTAATACAGAAAGGCCACCCACCATGGTGGCGCTCCCAGCCAATGAAGCCTGCTGGCGAAAGCTTTCTTAAATGGTGCTAATCAGCCCAGAGAGGCCTGCCCTCTATCCCCATCAGTATTCTATAATTCAGATGTGCTGATAACCTGAAATTGAATGTGTCAGGACGCAGACACGTGGAGGGGAGAGAGGGAACTCCAGGCTGGAGGAGCCGGTGGCTGGGAGACAATGCCTGGGGGAGGGTCCACCCCTCCTTGTCCTCCCCACCCCCCTCCCGTAGTTGTGTGTATGTGTGCGGGTGTGTGTGTTATTGTTCAGGGCCAGGGACAAAACGGAAGGTTTCAAGTTCTGAAATATTTATGGGGAAGCTTTGGATTTTGTATATGTTAAATGAATCAACAGACATTTTGGCTGTGAAGGGTAATTTGTGATTAAATTTTTTTTATAAGCCACGGTTATTTTAAAACCTCTCTCCCACTCTCTCACATGTGAGACAGACAGACACACACACCCACCCCAGTCTGGTGAGCACGTCTCACAGGAAAGTTTAACAAAAGAGTCGCTATTGTCACTGTCCCAGCCGGCAGCAGTGCAGCTGAGGGTCAGTTGCTATTTCTATTTTAAACCTTGATTTTTGCAAAGTTTGTCTTTTGACTGTTCTCATTCTAATCAGGCTTAGTTAGGGGATCTGCTCCAAGCTCCACACCAGGCTGTGGGGACAGAGAAAGATAAACCGGGGGGCGGGGATTAGACAAAAAGTTTTGCTCTGTCAATAGGTGCGCGCGTGCGCGTTAGTGTGTGTGTGTGTGTGAGAGAGAGAGAGAGAGAGAGAGAGAGAGAGAGAGAGAGAGAGAGAGAGACAGAAACAGAGACAGACAGAGGCAGATTCGTTGGCTAACAGTCATTAAATGGCCATTTCCTTAATTTCAAAGAAAGTGCGGTTTATCGTAGAGCTGTGTGTTCTTTGTGCTGCTGTATTTGACTTTGTGATTTGTTGTTGTGCCCTTGGGGTGCTACCTCTTCAGCCTCCCCCTGTGCCCCTGACTGTGTCCTCAGAGGCAGGGGACTGGCCACTCCTGCCCTGCAGTTCACCCAGCCCCTCAGTGCAGCCCAAACATCCCCCAAATGGCCAGGTGCAGTGCGCTGTCAGCCTTCGCTGCCGCCAGGATCCTCTTCCTCTTTGACTTTGCTTGTTGCTGTCTTGATCAGCTCAGATGCCATCTTGTCTTTGCAGCTTCCCTGGGTGCTCTTCCAGCCCCACCTGCGGCAGGTGAGGAGGAGGTTTTCCCTTGGCTGTTCCCTGCATTATGGCACCCATCACCCTGCCCTGGTGTGGAGACATCTGCACGCACCTTGTCTTTCCTGCCTGATGGCAAGCTCCTTGAGGGCTGATTCGGTGGTGAGGCACCTTTGTATACCCCCCAGCCTTCCCTGGCACGGAGCTGGCAGGTGCTGGGGATACATGCGGGATGCTGAATTGCTTGGAAATATGTTTCTTGGGGACTTTTGGTCCCTAGGTAGGGCTTGCCGTACTCAGAGGGAGGGGCAATGAGAGAAGAGATAAGCCGGGCGTGGACTAAAGGAGTAAAGAAATATAAGTGGCCCTTTTCACCTTGGACCTCCCTGATGTCACCTCATCATCTCCCCCTCAGTCCAGACTGGCTGCCGGGATGCAGGTCTGCTCTTCCGTTCAAGTGGGCACTCGTTTCTTGAAAGCTCATAGATTTTCTTCCTAAGAGGCTGCCCTGTCAAAGGGTAAGCAGAAGGTCCTGATTTGTAGCTCCTCATCTCTATCCTCGTCACTGTCACACTGATTGGCACCACATGGCATGGCTTCCAGGAGGACTAAGAATGCTTCCTTGCGGTTTGGACCCAGTGGTGGCTTCCCCAAGGGAATGCTTGGCATGTGTTTAATTATTCATTGGTGTTCTCGTCTGCATCGCCCTGCTCCTTGATTGTTTTGTCTTTCCCTAAAAATATTTATTTGAAATTCTGTGATCAAAGACTGAAAAACAAAATAAAGCAGGATATTAAAATGAAAATTTTTTTAGGAGGTTGGAATGTCAAGATCATTTTTATTAGAAAAGTTTACAAGATGAAGCCCCGAATTATTTACGTAAACTTCGTATCTCAAGCATAATACACCCAACTGTGCTTCTGGTGGGTGATATTGGCTGGCATAGCCTGGGTTTAAAATACCTTCTCCTTAAGGCAGGACCAGTTCATTTTAATTAAAATTAATGGACTTTTCTTGATCGTATTTTAACACACACATACACACTCACACACATCTGTGTTCAGAATTGATAAAGAAAGAACTCTGGTTAAATAATCCACTTTTGTCTGACAACGGAATCCGTTCTAGAGGTGCAAATGTGCAGAAAGCTATTTGGAAATGCATCCTAGTAGTTGTCAGCTTTTATTATGCAGGAAGGTGTCATGTTTGTTACGAAGCTGAGTGCAGATGGCAGAGTGGAAGAAATGGATCACTAATTTTAACAATGATTAATGAACAGAGATAGAAAATGAATTACATTGGACTATCGGAGGCAAGAAATATTTTTGTGAAAATTTTGACTCATCTGCTCTGCTGTTCTCTGCAAATTATTTTCAGAAATTCTATATGTTGTCAACAGTTGACTGCATTTTCCATTACTGTCTATTTCTGTTCTTAAGTACTTTTGTGTTATTAGAGATACATAATTTCAAAATACCAATACATTCCTGATTACTTAGAGAAAATATATGTAACAGTGTGACTGTTCCATAGACGCCAGCCATAAAAGTCCTGTTTTATAATAATCTTTCATTCTTCCTCATTTTATCACTACATTAGGAATGCTTGATAAAAAGAAAGGGGGGGGGTGGGGACTCTTCTAGCACATGCAGAATAAGAAAAAAATAGAAGCAAAGGTGCAATAAAAATGTGGTCTGGTGGCTTATTGTGGTCTTCAGTTGCCACCAGCCCTGTCATTCTTTGTGTTCTCTGCCTGGCATCATGGGAGGCAGGGACCTGCCAGTTCTCTGGCATCCCTGGGCCATGGCCTACCCTGTCCTGTCCTCTGCGAGTGTAGCCCCAAACACCCCGTGACGCCTGTCTTCCTTCAGACACAGGAAGTTATCTCTAGTTCTTGAAGTTGTCTCAGAAATTTTTTCCTCCAATAGACCCTTTACTCTAGTCCTATCTCTCTGCTCCAGTGGTGCTGGTATTGACAGTGAGTTTTCATGGTGCTTCATGAGTCTTGTTTTCTTCATCAGCCTTATCAGCAATCGAGTGTGCGTGTGTGTGTGTGTGTGTGAGAGAGAGAGAGAGAGAGAGAGAGAGATCTGCAGATGAGTATGTTTATTTGGTTATGAGCTCTGCTCTTGGCAGGAGGCACACCTATGTGATTTCTCATATGGGAAAATGAAGAGTGATTTTTTCCCCCTCCTCCCTCCCATTCTTCCTTTTTTTTTTGGTAAAGGTATTAACCATCTTAGATATGTTGGCTTCAAGGCATCCTATTTTCCCCAAATCTTCTGCAATTGAGAAATGATCTACTAGTGTTTGGATCCTGTACTATAATGGTAGGCACTTAGTTTTGTTCATCAGGAGCCACTTCAGTGGTGACATGAGTAAATTTCGTAGTTAGCACTTCAGGATACTTACTCTTTCAGGATGGCCTGGTCACAGCTTACCCTGAGGCCCATGGCATGAGTGTACCTCTCAGCCCACCACTGTTTCATCCTTGGCTTGGAGGTTAATTTGTATTGGAACCTTACAGTATAGCCCCTGTGCAGTTCTGGCTTGCCCTGAGAAGAGGACAGAGTGCTTCTCGACCCTCCCTAAGTGCTAGCCCTCCAAGGTCTGGCTTCCACACGTGGCTGAGCGGGGTCCTCAGAGCTGCCTGGTGTTGAACAAATGGACCTTCTATGACTGCTTCCTTCTCCTGCAAATGAGCTTTCCAAGTTTCCAACTTGACTGTTTTATTTATGCTCTTGACCTGTAAAAACAAGCAGGCTGTTTAAAAAGCAAAAAGTACTTCCCATGATTAGAGTACTTAGAGTTGAAATAAATTGCAGAATGAAGAGGACGTTCCTCATCGCTCCAGTAGAAAATGGTACAGAGGTTTTGCTTCTTGAGGATTGTCTGTGGTTCTCCATGTCAGGGCTCCCCCATCTCAGTGGCCTTGGGGTACCCAAGAAAGCATTCATGTGTCTTCCCCTTTTCTTTTTTTTTAAGTGGTGGAATAATCCTCGTGAACATTTAAAACATGTTTGCCAGTGGTTCTAAGTCAAGTAGTTTGCATATAATTATGGTCCTGATGGGGAAACACTTTGCAAAAACAACCAGTGATACAATGCAAGCCCTGCTCAGGTTACATAGCATATGCTAAACACTAAGGAAACACACACAGTCTTTAGTGAACAAGGGAAGGAATGCTCCAGGGAGCCAATTTAGAGTGTGACTTAAGGCGAGCGTGGCTTTTCGTGTTTCTTTCTTTTGGCAAATGTGTTGAGTAGCGATGGTCTCTGGAGTTCTCTGTAAGCCCGGCCGCCTGCCTGGGATGACCACTTTGCACAGGTCTGTACGAGGTGGTGTCAGGAGAGGGGCATGTTGGGCATTATAACTCAGTGGAAGGCTCTGTGTGTGGAAGGCCTGGTGGGGACAGTAGTCACTGGCCTGGTGCTCAGCTAGATGCTCCACCAGGGATAATTGAATGGTGTGAGACATGGGAGGTGTGTGAGCACAGGCAGGCAGGGAGGGGAGAGAATCCTGCAACTCTTGGAGAGAGAGATTGGGAGGAATAAAAAAGAAATTGTAGGTGATCACTTAAGAGACAAGTGACTCCTAAATATAGACCTGTCTCTGTGATCCATGGTTTGGGTTGCTTTTGAGGTGGTAAGTCAGGTGGATGGATGATGTATAGGAATAATTTGGGGGTACTTGAGATTTAGACATTTGGATCTGAACACCAGGAAACAAGCTGGTGCTCAGGTTGCCCTCTTCCTTCAGAGACCAACGTCTCCTGGCTATTTAACCCGAGGACATTAATGTCTGCATGAATCTGGTTTCTGGTTTACGCTCGTGGTAAGTGGGTCCCCAGCCCATAGCCCAGTGTCTGTTGGCATGGCCTTCACGTGGCCATCTGTAGAAGCAGCTGGTTCCACGTTGCTCTAGAGCAGAAGTCGAAGGCAGTCGTGGTTCTAGCTGGTTCTGGCTTTCCCAGGGAGCTCTCTTTATTTTTCCGGAGTTATCAGCTTTTTGTTTCGGTTATTATTACCTTCATATTGATTTGAATTAACTCATCAGATCAGACCTGAAGGATAAAATGATTTGAAAAATCATTTTAAAGTATCTATTTTAATGGGAGAATTTGTCCCAGCCAACAGAGAGGTACCCGCACCTACCCACATGCTCATTTGGCCACAATTGTTGGCATTTGCAGAGACTGCGTATTTGATTTGGTGACACCCATGCACGTGTACATAAGACCCACCTACCTGCCATTCTGCATGGACTCCCATCTCTAGACGCGTGCTTTGAGAGCCCTTCCAGCCTGCCAACCCCAGGAATATATGTTTAAGTTAGATGGAGGTGAGTAATTATAGTAAAATGGCCTATAGCATGAGCTGGAGAATATTCAAGATGTCTGTCATCCTCCTGTTACCTCAGGTAAATAACTGATTGACCTTTCTGGGCCTCTGATACTTTACTAATCAGAACCTGAAATCTGTATAACAACACTTCATTTACTTGATAGACAAAAGAACAATTGCACTTGAAGTAATGTGATTTCTAAATAGACACTGCCTGTCAAAAATAAATGCATTAGAAGTAAAATGTAGCTCAAGGAGACAATTAGCAAACAGAGGTGACACCGTAAACAGGTGCACCCATTATTCCCAAAGCTTGTGGCAATATATTCGCGTCTTTTAGAGTGATGGAAGACCACGTGACGGTTTGGTGAATTATCTATCGGTATCATCTGACTGATGAAACCGCTGCTGTTGCAGATCATTTAAAAATGCATCTCACAAATTACATGGTAGCTGGGAAAAATGCAGGTTTTTTCTAAAAAGAACAATGCTTTTCTAAAGCTATGTGCTAGCATACGTAATTTTTTCTTTGAAAGGATGGAGACCATTTCATTATGCTGGGTATACAGTCGGTTAAGGTTGTGCAAATTCATTACAATGTTTGTTAATGTATAAAACATTTTCCATTCTGGTTTTAGTGACATTGGATTTTTTTTTTATAATGTGCTATTTCAGAAACATCTGCCATCCCTTGTTACCTGTGGGCAGAGGAGAGAGAATGTACTCTTTCTAAGAATGTTTATAAAATCTTTACCAAAATGGAAAGGCTTGGAAGATGAGAGGGAAAGGACTTTTTTTTTTCTTTTCTGTGAATTGTTAGGTTTGAATTTTCTGGCGTAGGAACCTTGCCATGAGACAAGCAAAGGGGCCTGCCGTTGGCTGCCTGACAGGCCAGATGAGGAAAGGAGGAGGTTTCTCGGCCTCTCTGTCCCCTGTGTTTATACACTTGCGGAGGGCTCTCCCCTCAGAGTACATGCTCCTGGAGGTTTTCTCTATCATTTTAATCTGTCATCTTTGCTTTTTTTTTTTTTTTTTTTGTGGGGAAGACCAGCCCTGAGCTAACATCCGTTGCCAATCCTCCTCTTTTCGCTGAGGAAGACTGGCCCTGAGCTAACATCGTGCCCATCTTCCTCCACTTTATACGGGATGCCACCACGACATGGCTGACAAGCAGTGCGTCTGCGGGCGCCCGGGATCCGAACCCGCGAACCCCGGGCTGCCAAGCGCGAACTAAACCGCTGCGCCACCGGGCGGCCCCGTCTTTTTTGCTTTTTTTTAACTAGAGCATGAGGGTTACTTGAGGGATCCATGGCTTTGGTGGTCCTATTTCTTAGGAAGTAACCGATTTCTTCTTGTTACTATAAAATCACAGGAAAACAATGTGAAATATTTTATGTGGTCTCCACATTGGTCTCCCCTTGAATTTTCTCAGCCTTCTTCAGAATAGCCAGGAGCTGGGGCTAAACTTAACATGGATGGACTAGGACAGCAGCATTTTGATGGCTCCCTATGCCCAGACAGAGAAAGGAAGAAAACACCTCCATTCTCTTACAATGTCCCTGACACTCTCCGCGTTCCTGCCGGTTGTCCCTGGAGAGGTGGCTCACGTGCACGGCGCACCTCTGCCTGGTCCCTCACCCATGTCAGTACTTTCTGAGGCCTTGGGGTTTCTGTCTTGGAGATGGAAGAAGCAAGGATGGGGCTTTGGGGGGATACCCAGCTGAGGAGTGGAAATAGTCTGGGGAGCTCGTTTCCCTTGCTGTCACAGAGATGGGCCCTGAGCGGGGGTGCAGGCCTGGCTGACCTAGGGTCCGCTGTAGGGCCACAACTCAGTTCATTCTGTGAATGAACCAACAAGATCAACCACAGAAACCCACACAGAAGTAAGGAACCGGCAGAATGAGGTCTCCAGCCGTCGGGATCTGTGCTGAGCGCCAAGTGCACTTCCTGCAGGAGTGCCCGAGAGGCCTCTCTGGGACATTTTTGGACATCAACTCACCAGAGAAGTGGCAGCCAGAAGGCTTCTGAAGGATCCTAAATCTCTAAGCACTGGACAGATTTCCTGGTTCGCAAAAGTGGAAATACTGCAGCCAGGGGAGAGGAGCTCCCTAGGCTCCCTCAAAGGTGTTCTTTCCCTCTCCCTTTTTCTTTTTAAATTAATAGACTTTGTTTTTTAGAGTAGTTTTAGGTATAAAGGAAAGTCGAGTGGAAAGTACAGTTCCCGTGTACCCCCCACCTACATTTTCCCCTATTGTGTACATTTGTTATAACTGATGAGTCAACATCGATACATTATTATTAACTGAAGCCCATAGTTTACGTTAAGGGATTACTTTTTGTGCTGCACTTTCTGTGGGTTTGGACAAATGTATAATGACACGTATCCACCATTATAGTTTCATACAGAATAGTTTTACTGCCCTAAAGATCCATCCCCTGTGTTTCAGCTATTCATCTCTTCCTCCCTGTAATCCCCTGATCTTTCTACTGTCTTCTTTGTTTTGCCTCTTCTAGAATGTCATAGAGTTGGAATCATACAGTATGTTGTCTTTTAAGATCAGCTTCTTCCAGGGCCATCCCTGTGGCCTAGTGGTTAAGTTTGGTGCGCTCCACTTCAGTGGCCTGGGTTTGGTTCCCAGGCGCGGACCTATGCTACTCATCAGTGGCCATGCTGTGGCAGCGACCCACACACAAAATAGAGAAAGACTGGCACAGATGTGAGCTCAGGGACAATCTTCATCAAGCAAAAAGAGGAAGGCTGGCAACAGATCAACAGATGTTAGTTCAAGGGGAATCTTCCTCAGCAAAAAAAAAGATTGGTTTCTTTCACTTAGTAATACGTATTTATGGTTCTGCCATGTCATTTCGTGGCTTGATAGCTCATTTCTTTCTATTGCTGAATACTATTCCATTGTCTGGAGGGACCACAGTTTGTTTATCCATTCTCTTATTAAGAGGCATGGTGGTTGCTTCCGTGTTTTGGCAGTCATGAATAAAGCTGCTATAAATGTCTGTGTGCAGGTTTTCGTATAAACGTAAGTTTTCAAGTCCTTTGGGTAAATACCGAGGAGCGTGACTGCTGGATTGTTTGGCGAGAGTATGTTTAACTTTGTAAGGAACCGCCCACCTGTCTTCCAGAGTGGTTGTACCACTTTGTGTCCCTACCAGCAATGAAGGAGAACCTGTTGTTTCATATCTTTGCCAGCATTTGGTGGTGTCAGTGTTTTGGATTTTAGTCATTCTAATAGCTGTGTAGTGGTATCTCATTATTTGTTAATTTGCAATTCCTTAATGACGTATGATGTCAAGTGTCTTCTCGTGCTTATATGCCATCTATAGATCTTCAGTGAGGTGTCCAGATTTTTTGCCCATTTTTTAATTGGGCTGTTTGTTTCTTATTGTTGAGTTTTAAGAGTTCTTTGTATATTTTGGATACGAGTCCTTTATCAGATATGTCTTCAGCTGAGATTTTCTCCGAGTGTGTGGCTTGTCTTTTCCTTCTCTGAATGCTTTCCCTGTGTAACACCTGTGGGAGCGCAGCCACCCTGGGCAGTGTCTAGTTACATTTGGGACCTGAGGCTTTAGGACACACGTGCAGTGTGTTCTCAGCCATGTTTGTGAATTTACACGTATGCACGTGCACACACACACACACACACAGAACAGAAAGAAATGCACCAAAATATCAACAGCAATCACACCAGCTAACAGAATCACAGATTGTGATTATTTTCTTCTTTGTAATATCTCGTATGTTCCAAATTTTCTAGAAGTGAGCATATATTAATTGAATACCAATTTTATAAAACCAGAAGTAAATGAACTGAAGAAAACAACACCTGTAAAGGAAACCCACGTGGTTCAGTTAGAACTCACGTCACTTCCATTTGGACCTCAGAGACTGTCTATGGAACCAACGTTTCAAGTGACAGTGATGATAGTACATTTTCTCTGAAAACCTGCTTCAGAAAACAAGGGAATTTTTATTATGGCTAAATTTGGCTGTCAAAATGGCCTGATTTTTTTACTCAGCTCTAAATCAGCACTTTAATAATTAATTATATAATCATGTTATATAAATATAATGTAAGCTGCAAGGTCAAGCCATGTATGTAATTTAAAGTTTCTAGTAGTCACTTTAAAAATGGTAAAAAGAAACAGGTTAAATTGATTTTGGAAATACATTTTGTTTAATTCAGTGTTTCCAAAATATTATCACTTCAACATGTAAAAAGTATAAAGAATATAAATGAAACATTGTGCATTCTTCCAAATGTGATGTGTATTTTACACTTATGGCACACCTCACTTTGGATGGGCATGTTTCAGGTGCCCAGTAGCCACATGTGGTCAGTCACTACCAAACTGGACAGTGTGGCTCTCTGTGATGGCTGAATATTCTAGCAATGTTTGCCAAGCAGAGCACCAGAACACCAACGTTACCTGCGGTAAGTGTAGATGAAATAGGCAACAGGCCCTTTGTACTTTCCAGTGATGTCACATTTCTTCTTCAGGATAAGCTCCTTCTTAATACCTTGTGATTTGATGATGATATGAAATATCTTCTGTGAAGCGATAATTTTTAATTCATGTGGTGATCACTATATTAGATAGCATTTACAATTTGGGGATTTTTTTTCTTCCTTTGCATCACTTCCTCTCTGGGGTCCGGGGTTGTCTCAGATTTGCTATTGTGGAGTCCCGAGCTGATGTGGGATCTGCATTCCCATGGATGGGGTCTCAGGAAAACGGCCTCTGGGGAGAGCTGGGGTGCCCATCCTAGAATTAAGGCTATGGGACCCCACCAGTGTGGCAGCTTGACACCTGGACTTGGCAGCGGACTTGTGTCCTGTGACACAGGTCTTGAGCCTCCTGGGAAATGTGTGCATTCTGACCCTAAGAACACCGCCTACAAGAGAGTTCTCCTTCTGCCTTGTCCTGGGTAGGAATCTCCCATCGTGGCATAGGGAGTGGGAATCCACATGCAGCAGGGTGCCAAGGTGTGTGCACACTCCTGAGGACACAGTCATGAGGGCCTTTGGATGTCTCTGACCAGTGGACACTAGGCAAGCTTGGCTGCCCAGAGACGGGGCTCCAAGGCCATAGAGGGAGAGATGTTGCTGGTGACGGGATACAGGACAGAGCGGCTCCCAGCACGGGCCACGGAATCAGCCCTCCTGGATTCAGACCCTGGCTCTCCCACTCACGAGCTCTTAACCATGGGCAAATGACTTCATGGCTGGTGCCTCATTTTCCCATCAATACGTGAACGTGATGACAGTACCCACTTCACCGGGTGTCCTGAGGGTGAAGTGGGACAGTGCAGGCCAATACTTGGGATTCTGGTTGGCACACAGTAAGTGCTCAATAAATGTCAGTTGTCACTCTCATTGAGCTCAGGAATGGTTAGGTCAATGACCAAATCCCTTCAGGAGTGGTGCATGCGTGTGTGTGTGAATAAACTCTGGCTGTTTCCTGGACTTTATTTCTTTAATGGCTCGTGTACTCCTGTCTCCTTCCTGCACCACCAGCCTGGACTGAATCCCCAGCAAGAATACCTTCCGTCTCCCCTCACTTTCCCTCTCTCCTTTCCTCCTTCTCAGGGCTGTTTTGACTATGAATTAATTGTAGGTTGGGGGACTTGCAAGCAAAAATCAAAGCCAATAAACTTCAAAAGGACATGGAGGACTAGGGCCACCGGAGGAGTACAGGGGCCGACTGGGGCTCTTGTGGCTTCGGGGGGTGGGGTAGGGGTGGGAGGGTTTTCCATGTTTCTTCAAAGGGGACACCAAGTGTTTCAGATTGTCACTTAAAAGCTCGGATGCAAAACTTTGGAAATCTGGCTGACAGGCAACAGTTTCCAAAACAGCAATTTTTATCTTTTGCCAGCAAGCGTGAGCCCAGTGGAACGTAGAGTTAAACTTGGAATTTCTTGGCAAGGGTTAATAATCAATGTAGATCTGCTAACAAAGGAGACGCTGCCTTATGATACTGGGAAAGTTTTTTTTCTTAACTGTCAGTGAAGCAGTACTAATTATTACTCCAGTGTAAATGAGGTCATTTCCTATTAAGAGAACAAAATGCTTAGCCTCGCCTTGCCAATTCATACCAACTATTTTTCACACATACTCAGCTTTTCAGTTTTTTTTAAATTTTGATAAAATCCATTCATTTGTATTAGAAAAGTGTAAACCATTGCAATAATAGTTGCCCATGATTACCCAGATGAGCTTTTGTGATGTGTGGGTTGTTTGAATACCATGTGTTAGCTATGGAACAATTAGGCAGCTGAATGGATCTTTAAAACAATCAGATACTTTTATCTCACTGAAAAAATACCTTCCTTGGATGTGTCCTGTTAAACCATAAATTCCGGGGAACATTAAACTTACGTCACAAGGAGAACTTTCGGGTATATGTTGATCAAGGACAAAAAGACATCCAAATATCTCGTCTTCATGTTTTCATTTTTTTATGCAAGCAAAAAGATTTAAGGAATATTGTAGCAAACAAAGGGTAATTGTTTTAGCCCAGATGTTGCTTTTGCACAACAAGCAGGTTACAATGTTCCCACAGAGCTGATGAGCCCAATCAGGGAAATGATTAAAAATTGATTTTGTCCCTGTAATTACAGTATGTAAACTACTTAGCTTGGATTGCAAAGGAAGTGATTTTCTAATTACGTATATACTCTGGTGTCTAATGATTGGTTTTTTGAAGTAATGAAGAGAGAGCACTAACGACTCCTTGGTGTTCTGTTGTTTAAGAAAGACCATCTTTAGAGTAAGCAGCAACAGACAAAGAGTTTAAATTGAATTTTCAACACTGTTAATGTGCATGGATTTGTTTATTAAAGAGACAGGGAAGTAATTTGATTGGCTCTGAGCATCTTGGCTTTTTTTCATGCTAAAGCATGTAAAAATACATGCACCGGGGCACAAGTAGATGGGAAGAAGCCTCTCGACTCCTCTTTTATCATCCCAGCGCCCGGGCTGATAGCACGGGGTCTCAGGTTCCTGTGAGTGTCTGATGTCTGTGTATCCTGAAAGCATTTAGATCGAACAGGTATCAAATATCTTCTCCATCAAAGTTACCTTTGTTTTAAAATGAAAGAAGAGGCTTCCTTTGGAAGCATGTCCGGGCAGCCCGACGTGCTCATCTTATAATATTTCAGCCGCGTCCTATGATGCTGGCCTCTGAGACAGGGTGGCAGTTGCCACCCCCCCAACATGTGCGTGTACTCGCGTGCACGCGCGTGCACACACACACACACATACACTCACACAGGTGCTAGCCCTGTGTTTGGAGGCCTGACTGCGGTGGGTCAGGTGTGGGACCCTGTGGGGGGGTTGAAGGGGTTTAGGGGAGAACTGGCTGAGTTCCGAGTGTTCCTTTGCTGCTTTGAGATACTCTGTGGCCGTTGAATAACAGCTCCTCAAGCACCTGTTCTGGCAGAAGTTAGAAGTGGGCAGCTTCCTCAGTGGGCATGACGTGCCCTCCAGGAAGAGGATGGTGGGTCCAAGGTGACCCCAAGAGCAAGTGTGTGGTGAGATCAACAGATCAGGAGACAACTGCCATTGAAAAAATAGTTTGTGACACACAGTTCCTAAGGGGAGGGGGCAAGCCACACCGTGCAGGGCCTCATGGGGAAGCACCAGGTCAGTCAGGAGGCAGAGGGAGGGAGGGGAAACGTGGGCAAGATGCTTGACAGTGGCTTCCGAGGGAGAGGCAGGCCAGGTAAGCAGACTCAGGACTGGCTAGTGTGGATAACTTGAGTGGACCCTGGGATAGAGGGGCTGTCTCCAGTTGTCTGGTACCTGATCTGGGGAATGAGGGCAGGCATAGCAGCCAGAGTGTGAGGGCTGGACGGAGGAGGTGGCTGGGGCATGTGCTCTGGATTAGCTGGATTGCATATGAAGGATGTGCTCCCAGGGGAATCATTTGCTATCTCTAGGAGTTGCCTAGTCCTGGGAGGGGCAGTCCCCCAGGGCTGGCAAGGCCCAGATGTCAAAGCGTAGGGAACATATGGTTGCTACACCTGCGCCCTGGGCTAGGGCTGGTCTGGGAGCTGGTGCTCTGTGCCACCAGAGTCCCAGGCCAGGGTGAGCACAGGATGACTCTGGGCCTGCCTTACTCCTGGTGTCCTGCTCAGAGACTCCCTGACTCTGTGCGAAAGGCATCCTCAATCTGCCTGCTTCCCTCCATGACAGTTCCCGCCCCAGGTCAGGCCAGCATCTTCTCACCTGGACAACTGCAGCAGCCTCCCTGTTGGTCTCCCTGCCTCCAGTCTCATCCTCTCTTGTCTATTCTCCCCACAGCAGCCAAAGTGATCCTGGTACAATGTAGATCAGATCATTGTTATTCCCTTGCTCAAAACCTGCCAATATTCAGAATAAAATCAGTTTTTTTTTTTTTTACTGTGCCTGACAAGGTACATGGATCCTAAATAGCCCATCCTCTCCCATTTTCCTGCTCACTATCCATGCCCTGGCCACATGGAACTTCTTGCTGCTCTTTGAAAGCACCATCTCTTTCCTATCCCAGGGCCTTTGCACTCACAGTTTGCTCTACAATTCTTCCCCAGATTTTCACAGGGTTCACTCCCTTACTTCATTCTGGTCTCGTGTCAGATGTCACTGTTTTGGAGAGGTGTTCTCTGATTGCCTTATCTAAAATAGTCCTTGTTGCTCTCCAGAATTTTTCCTGGCTTTATTTTTCTTCTTAGAGCTTATTATTCACTGACATTATATTTTACTTTTATTTGTCTTTCATTTGAAGCTGCTCACTAAAACGTAAGTTTCACACAGGCAGGAAGGTTGTTTACCACAGGGTCCCCAGGACCTAGGAGTGCGCCTGGCACAGGAGGCACAGGTGACAGACGAGGGTTGAATGAGGGACTGATTCCCCGAGGCTCTTTCCCAGGTTGCTTTCCTGGCCAGGAGTCCTCTCCTGCTGGGAACGTGGAGGGGTAGTGGCTGTGTCACTGGGGCCTGTTCGTCCCTCAGAGCTCTCCGAGAAAGAACGTGAGAATCACTCAGTGCCTTGGAATGGAACTGCCAAGTGCATTCTGAGGACCCACCGTTTTTTGGCAGGCTCTTTGTCCCCGGTGGGCCTGGGGGATATTTAGCGCTGGGCTGTGAGGGGCCCCCAGAGCCTTGGGAGGGAGCTGTGGCCCCGGGTGGTGCACCTGCAGGGGAGACTCGAGGAGCTCGTGCTCCTCAGGGCAGCTGAGAGCCCCCTGCTCGGGAGAGAGGGTTCAGAGGCGCTGGCCCGGAGGACTGGGGCGTTATCTCCGGAAACCTCCAGAGCTGTCTCCTGTGAGCTGCACTCTTCTCCTGGCAGAGGGCTGAAGGAGTCTGCCGGCCCTCTCTCCGCATCTTTCTTTCCTAACTCTTCACTGGAAGGAAAGCAGTTTGTCTGGCTCCCACCTGCCCTGGACTACCCAGACTCCTCAGCAGACAGCCCTGCTCTTCCGCTGGGCCTCCAAGTGAGCCCTGACGGGGGTGGGGGATGAGGGGGGATGGGGGTGCGGGGGCAATCCCCTGTCTCTCCAGGAGTACACTCTGCCTCCCGCAGGGGCAGCACGTGGGCCAGCGGAGGGCTGAACTGAACCAACCCTTCCTTCTTTCCTTCTGTCCCTCACTCCTCCATCCTTCCCTCTGTACCTTCATCCTCCTGTTTCCTCCTTCCCTCTCTCCCACCTCCTCTCCCTCCCTTTTCCCCTCCCTCCTTTCCTTCCTTCCATCAATCTTCATCCCTCCATCTATCCTATTGTCCTTCCATCTTCCCTCACTCCCTCCATCCTTCTGTCTTCACTTCCCTCTCTCCCTCCCTCTCTTCCTCCCTTCTTCCCACCCACCCAACATTTATTGAGCTTTGGGATCTCTGCCAGAGGTTGGGGACTGGGAGGTGAATGGGACACAGCCCTTTCCCCATGTGCTGGGAGGTGACACAGAGACCGTCCTCAGCATGGTGCCTGGTGCCTGGTAGGCCCTCAGCAAATGGTACCTCTTGTTAGTCGCGTGGCCTTGCAGTTGCTGTGGTGCAGAGTGGGAGACAGGTGTGTAATGACCACGGGAATGCAACATGTTTGACTAGAAGGGTCTCTGTGTTAAACTCAGGGCTTGTTACAGAGGGCGTTGGTGATGGTGGGGGTGCCGCCTCTCTGCTCCCCTCCTGACTCGCCAATCACCTCCTCTCTCAGTGCCCTTGGGCCCGAGGATGGGAGGCCGGGCTCCTGCCCAGGGAGGTTTCCCTGGCTCTGCTCAGAGCTTCCATGTCTCCCCTGGGAGAACTCAGCCGGGAGGGACGTGTCCTTGTCCCCTAGTGGGGGCCCATGTGACCTCCTTCCAGCGGATTCACGGGGAGGCTGCAGTGTGGGCCCTCTGCATGCCAGGGCAGGCCAGAGCTGCCGGGGCCGCCTCCCACTTTCTTTTTCTGTCTGTCTCCCATGTCCTCCTGTCCTCCCCACTCCGCTTCAAGGCCCCTGTCTTTCACCCCCTCTGCTCCCCTCCCCTTCCTCAGAGGGGCCTTGAAATTGCCTCAGGCTGTAAGAGATCCCTCTCCCCCATACCCTCCCAGCACCCCACTCCCCTCTCATGTCAGGGTCTCTGAGCCTTTGCCCTCCCCTCTCCCGCACCCCATCTCCCCCGAGGCCCTGCTGCACCTGCCTCTTGGCAGCTCCCTGTCCTGCCAGACTCTTCACACAGTGGGAAGTTTCTGTGTCCCACGGCAGAGCTGCCTGCCCCCTGGCGCATAGTAGGTGTGAGCTCCTGAGTGAACAGGTCTCCTAACTTCCCTCCTGGTTGCCGGTGGCTGAGGATGACCGCGTGTGCCTTTCCTGTGTTTCAGAAGAGAAGCAGGGTTATCAGTTTATAGTGTGTGGGAATGCAGCCCCGAAACACGCCGGCCACCCCACCCCCCTTGACTCACGCCATGTGTTTTGCTGCCTTTGTAATCTGCTCCCTCTCACCCCTTCTCTGACCTGGTGGCACCTGCACCAAACTGAACTTGTGAGCGTGTCTCCTGGGTGGCCCCCTCCCCTGTCCCCTCAGAGTGGAGTCCCCTGGGAGGATGGGATGAGGGGAGGCCTCGTGTCAGGGACCTGTTTTTGGTTATATCACTGTGTTATCTCTAAGTGCGAGTTACTTGCACCAAAAGAGCTGTTTCTTTCCTTGAGGAAGACAGAATTACTGCACGGGTGTTCTCCTTCCTCCCCATCCCGATTCAAGAGCATCAGTGTATGATGCCTGATATGCAGTGACTGTAATGACATCAGACACCAGGAGCCCTCCTGTTTAGACTGGATCAGAAAGGCACAAATGGTGCTAACTCGATTTCCTTTCCCAAGATTCAGGGCAGCATGTAAACATCGGCTGCCCTGCTCTTCCAGCAGGAAGCTTGTTGGGCTAACCCTGCCCGGGCCGGCCAGCCACCTTTGGATAAACCCCCTACTCATTCAGGAGAGCCCTTCAGAGGGCACAGCCCCCAAGGCAGCCACAGGGCTTGTGCTGGGCTTTGGATGATTTAGGGCACAGAAGCTCCCGTCATTGCCCCGCTTGCAGATTGCAGGGGACGGTGATGTTCCGATCAGTGGTGTGTAGCGGGTGTGGGACTTCCCCAGATGAAGTCTCCCCCGTTCTCCCTGTCACTGGAATTTACAACGCTTCTAAGTGAACAGCCCCTGGAGAATAGTCCTTGAATTTTGTAAGCCATGAGCCTGGATATGAAATCTGAGTCTGTCCCCCACCTCCTGCCACCCCCTCCCTAAACTTGAAGATCTTGTCAGCAAAGCAAGTGAGTCTTTGCAGAGCCAGCCCGGTGCCGGGGCTGGTCCCGCTCAGCCCTGGGACAGAACCTGGGGAGGCAGAGCGTGGAGCATTTGTGTTTCACTCTCCGGATTTTAATGTTGAGTGATACAGAAAAATGCAAAAGGTAATCCTATTGAGGAGAGAGAGAGTGAGAGAGACTTGTAATTTCGTCGTTGTTGCAGATGGCTGAGATGTAAACTTTTGCTTTATGTTTCGAGATAGGCAGGTAGAAATTTGTTTACAAACAGCAGGGTCTCTGTTACACTTTGAGAAAACACCTCTAGCATGCAGTCAGCAAACACCTTTTTCGTTGCCAGAAATCAATCTTGGAGCTGGATGGAGTGTTGCAAGCCAGTAGTCTGATGTCCAAATTTCTTGGGCTGGGGCTGTCACCGTGGGCTCTCCGAATGCATCTTCTGGTTTCCCATTTGCAGACACATCATTGAATTCCTACTGGAATTCTATTTCTGTAACATCAGAGCGTACAACTTCAGGTCCAGCAAAATATAATCTATCGAGAGGGAACTTTTGCTTGCCCTGTAAGATCCCTGTTGTAGTATGGCAAAACAAATGAGATGCTGAACTGCACTGGGCGGGGAGTAGCTGGACTCCAGCAGTGAGCTGAGATCACTGCAGGGGGCTTGTCCTTGAGTACCCTGGCCATCGGCTCTGGAGCCACCGTGGGCGGGCGTCCCGGCTTCCCCTCCAGGCCCTGGTCTCACCTGCTGCTTTCCTGGCCTTGGTTCAGGAGAGAGGACTTGATGCCACACAACAGTCCTGGGTCTGGGTCAGCTGTGGATTCCTAGTTCAAACCTGAGAGCTGACCTGGCCACTGAACAGGCATAGCCAACTGATAACTGGGGCGCATTGTGGTCTGCTGTAGGGGGCTCCTTAACTCAGGGAGGAAGAAAGAACCCATGAGTACTCCTCGGTTCCTCACTTTTAGAATTCCAAAGAGCGTGCCTGAGAGCCCTTATTTGCTCTTATTTCTTCTTCTGTCCCATCCAGGGAAGAGACGATTAGAAGCCCTCTGCTCTTTTTGTTTGCAGGTGGCAATTTCCCATTAAAAGAAGCTGAGAAAGTTTGGTTTATTGCAGCAAAGGTCACGTAGTTCCCATTTTTAAGTTGCTCGATGAACTGGGGCAGTGGCTCTATTAAATGTTTTTAGACTCTCAACTCACTCAGCAAATTGTTACCTTGGATGAACACTGTTTACCTGTCTTACTGGAGTCGATGTATTCGACATGGAGAATTTCTAACAGGTCTTATTTTTGCAGTTCCTGCTCACCACGGCTTTAAGAATATCCTTCAGCCAGGAGGGAGTTCCATTGCTTTAAGACTTGCCCGGTAAGGAACACCGTTTTGTAGTTCGTTGAAGTGGTGTCTGTCTGTGAGTTGGTGTGGGAGCCGGGCTGTCCTCTCTGGGTTGTAGACCCCTGCATGGGGTGAGGGTTCTCCCAGCTACTCTCTTTCCTCTGTGGACTGAGGTGGGCTGCGGAGAAGATTCCAGATTCAACGGTCTCTGGGATCCAGCATGGGTCCCGGGTCTTCTGGGTGGGGTGAACATGTGATGTCAAGACATGCTCAGAAGTCTCCGGGCAGGCCACATATGGGGCAAAGCCCTGCAAGGTGGACTTCTTTCTCTCATGTGTGACATCCTTGAGTGGCAGTCCACTGGCCGGCAGCTGGAATGAGAGCGAGTGAGCTGGTGGGGCTGCCGCTCAAGGCCCCGTGGCCCCTCCAGGCGCTGCCCGCAGTCGGTTTCCCTATCGCTCACCAGGCGGATCACTGGCCCGGCCCAGTCTTGGAGGAAGCCTGTCCCAGAGCAGCTCCGTGTTCGCCGTCTCAATCAGACTCAAGATCACAAACTCAGTAATCAGTGTTTTCCCAGCATCGCGCTGATAAAAACTTAGACTACAAACGAAGGGGCCATGCCCGTGTTTGATGTCTGCGGCTGCCTTGTCTGAGTCTGCCCCTGGTATCTTTGTAAACTCACGCTCAGATCTAATTAGCCAAACCCACCTTCTTCTGACCATGGGCCTCAGAGGTCACTACATAAACCAGGGAAATTGATAGCGGAATTACGCACTCAGAAATTAATTTTATATTGTACCGAATATATATATTTTGTATTGTGACTTTATCTTGTTGGAAAACTGCTTTCTTCTGATTTTGTGGATATTACTGACCGTGGATTACTTTTATTTTGGTTTTTACACAACAGTTATATTAGAAATTTGCTGTTTTATTCTTACCTTCTTAGTAAAAATCCTTTTATCACACAATGGGTAATTTATATCCATTACCAGGCCTTTCAATCCTTTTCAGCGGGGCTGTCAGCGCCGTTGGCACAGTAATGATTAATGTGATCTAATAATAGTGTGCCATTATATTACCTTAGTAAAACATGTACCAACATCCTATTCGGATCTACCAAATTCATAGCTTCCTATAATATTTTTGTTGAAAGACAGGATTACTATTTTTCAAAGCTGATTTTTTCCCCTTTAACATATTTAATGAAATTCACAATTCTTTGCCTTAGTAATCCGGGCATTTGATTGGGCTCGGTGGGTAAATTTGACATCTGTAGGCGCTGTCGTGGTTTGTCACGAAGATATTGGACAGTCCCAGGGATCTGCCAGAGAGATTATTGTGTTTCTGTTGGGCCTGTGTTGTTTTGCCTTGAAGAAAAAAAATTGCTGGGTTTCCAGTCCCTTCTGACGTGTAATGAGGAAGGTGTGCTTTAGATCAAAAGCAAAAGAGGAAGTAATTTGGCTCAAAGGTTCCCTCTTCCCTCCCCTGTTTCATCCTCTCTTCTGTCACCTGCCTCATCTTCTGGTGAGCAGGAGGGGTGGCAAAGCCAGTGGAGGCAGCTTCAAACCTCTTTCCCGGAAATGCCCCTTCCTGACCCATCCTTTCTCCCTCAAGCTCTCGCTCAGCCTCTCTGGATCTGAGGGGTTTCTCAGCCCTGGCACTGTCGTATTTTGGGCTGGCTGCTTCTTTGCTGTGGGGCCGTCCTCTGTACTGTAGCATGTTTCGCAGCATCCCTGGCCTCCACCCACCAGATGCTGGTTATATACCCTCTCCCCACATTGTGACAACCAAAAATGTCTCCCGAAATTACCACATGTCCCCTGGGGGGCATAGTCGTTCCTTTTTGAGAACCACTGGTCTAATGTGATAGGAACATAAGCAGACTTTTTTGGGTGTGAGAGAATTCCAGTTGGAGTTCCACAGTTTTGTAGTGCTTCTTGGGACGTCTTTGGCTTTGGGAGAGAGGCGTGGATGATGGCTACACACTGCACCCTTTCCTGGCTGAATAACCGCCCTCTTACTTCCTTCTCCCCCTAGTCTGTCATAGAGCCTGGCCCGAGCGAGGCCCGAATCTTAGCTTCTTCCACTTAAATCCCATTATAATCACGCTCGTGATTGATAACATTCCACCTTTTCAAAGGGCTTTAAAATCTGTGTCAACCAAGGATGACATTATTGTAGTGCAGGCGAGATGTATTCAAACAATTACACACTCAAATCGAAGTGGGGAGGTTTGTCCTTCTATCCTGGTGCCTCTGTGATGTGGCTTTCACCAGCACCTTGGCCCCCACAGCCCCAGAAACCTCCAGCAGGAAAATACATGGACAGAGATGGGTTTGCCCTTGATACCACTCAACTCTGAAAGCAGCTTGAGTATTTGGGCTTCTTAGGGCTAGAAGGTGGGGGAGGAAGAAAAGGTTGTTGAGCACAGGAGAGGGAGAGAGATCCTTGTTTTTGATTCAGAACAAAAATTGCTGCTGCAACATTGGCTTGAAATATGCAATCAACTGAAATCAGGAAAAGTATTTTGAATACAAAATTTATATTGAGATACTTGAATCTTGATACGTGTGCACCCCCATACATGTATATATTTAAATCAAGGATAGAGAAGATGAGAAATAAAGCCTTTGTCATAAAAACATTGCTTGTAGTATTTGCCCTCAAATAATGCTGCCACATCGGAATACATTTTTGTGCCATTAGCATTTCCATAAAGACATTCTTTGTTTTTACAACTGATCCTTGATGATAACAACGAATGAGGACATGGCTCTGATTTACCTTTGTGTTAGGAGGATTTCACATACATTGTGATGTTTGGTACAGGAAGCATTTTGGTGACCCACTTCTTCTTTCCTGGTTTCTGGTCTGTCTCCCCTGCTACAACGTAAACCTGGAGAGAGTAGGGCCTTGTGTGTTTTGTTCAGTGTTATTTTCCTAATTCCTGGAATGGTGTCTGATGCATAGTAGGTTCTCAGTAAAACTTTGGTGACTTGAAGGATTAATGGGTAGATAGATAGATGGATGGATGGATGGATGAATGAGGGGATGGATGGATGGGTGGATAGATGGGTGGATGGATGGATGGACGGGTGGACGGATGGATGGGTGGATGGATAGGTGGATGGGTAGGTGGATAAGTGAAGGGGTGGATGGATGGTACTCCATCTTAAGCCCTAACAAAACCTTAGACTAGTAGGCTAAGTGGTGTAAATGAAATTCTGCTTTTTACCATCTCTTCACCCCCTTACTGTCTCAAACATCTTTTTTTTTTTTACATCAAAATGGTCAGTTATAGAAAGACATTTTCATTATCTCTTCTTTTCAATTACTTTTTAAAATAGAAAAAATATGTCTAGGACTGTGCCAGGCAATCTCTGTAAACTGAAACCACATGGGTGCCTTGTTGTAAAAATACCTTTAAAAACCCACAAGGGCACATAAGACAGATAACTGGGACTGAAGACATGGAGACAGAGTAGGAGAAGACGACTTCTTTCAAACTGGGACACGGCGATGGATTTATGAGGCTCAGAAGACCTCTTGTCCGAATGACTGGTTGTCTGTCTCCTGGGCAAGACTCTATAATTTATGGTGTATTTGATGTTCTTTTAGAGGCTCTTGTGTGTGGTCTTCTGACCCACCAAACTTGATGTCTGTGGGACTGGCTGATGCTTAGCTGTATGGGGTCAGCCACCTTGAGGAGACAGGCTGAAGCTCTGGGAGATGGGGTCCCAAGTCCAGGCATGGCTGGTATCTGTCTGTTGGAAAACTTATTTCCAGCGATGAGGATAAAAAGTCACCACATCCTTGACTTTTAAATTATTGAACAATGGACATCATAGCAGTACCAGGAAGAAAATAATAAAGAAGAGAGAGATAAATAACCTCTAAACACAGGTCGGAACCTGGCTCCACTGCTTACCAGCTACATGACCATGTGTCAAGGGACGGCCTCATTGTGCCTCAGTTTTCGCATCTGTAAATTGGTAATGACAATGTAGTAGATTACACAAGTAATCTACATGAGGCACTGAAAATAATGGTTGGCTCGAAGTAGGCATTTAATAAACGTGTGTTGCTGTTATTATTAGTATTTTCATTTTCTCTGTTTAGTCGTCTTTTTCCTATTCTCCCTCTTTATTCAAGATTAAGGAAAGAATAGCCCATTTTCAGATAATTAGCCTTTTCCCCTCAGGCTCATACCAGAGCTAGGAACCCCAAAACAGTGCCAGGCATGTGGTCTTCCCAGCACCCCTGGGGAGCGTGGTTAGCAAGTTCAGAGAAAGGCAGAAAAGGCGGTGAGTTTCCTAAGTCAACTTCCTCAACCCGTTTCCTTTGTGAAGGAGCATTGTTGACACACCACTGGGGGTTTGGGATTTACTTGGTGTTGGGGGAGTGCGTTCCTGGGATGGATGCCACGTGGTCATGGTGGGTGGGGACAGCCAGCTCTTAAAAGGAAGGGGAGGTCCGTGGCTTTTCTCTTCCACCCCCTTGCAAGTGAGACAGCTCTGCGTCATGGCCCAATTTTATATTTTTAGCATCCACTGAAATTTAATGTTTTGCTTTTGGTTTATTATGTATGCAAGTATCTTGCTGATAAATTACATGTGTAATTGTACCATCGTAACCACTGCTAGTCAGAGACAACATATAATTAAACTCACCCTTGTAGTCATTGAACTTTTCTGTCCCTGACAAGATCATTGACCACTCCAAGGAGGGTGTGCCTCCGCGTATAAGCCATGCAAGTGCCTACGTGGCCTCGACGACCCCTCCTGGCCCATGGGGCACCGCAGTGCACCCTGGGGCATGCCCACACACGAGCACTGGTGGGCTTCCTTTAGAGGGCGGTGTGTGGGATGGCAGGGTTGGGTTGTAGGGCCTGGGGTGCCTCTCTCTCTATTTTGTATCTATGTCCAGATGAGCGCTGGCCCCAGAGTTGGTGCTTGGTAAAGACGAGTGAATAAATCTTAGAAATCTCTTTGTTTGCCTCTGAGCTCTCTTTTCACATATAATCCCAATACCCTTCCACTCATGTCCTTTGTGGGGGATGTTTTCTGTGCTGCTCTTGTACTCTATGCCCGGGGTTGGTGAACCACGGCCTGGGGTCACATTGGGCACACTGCCTGTTTTTTTTTTCTTAACATTTAAGAACACTATGAGGGGCCAGCCCTGTGGTATAGTGGGTAAGCTCAGCACGCTCCGCTTTGGCACAGAAACCATAAAGCACAGTCCGAAGATGAGGTGAGATTTCTAGTGATAGTAATAATATTGACTGCAAGCCAGGCTAAGAACGAGAGTGTTTTACTCTTGGACATGAGGTATTTGGGGAAGGACCTGCCTCCAACAGATGAGTGAAGATTAGAAAGAACTTTGCATCAAGCTCTGAGTTGGTGTCATGATTATAGGATGATTGTTTAGATGGCTTAAATGTGGACTTCTTTTGGTGGCCCCGGGATTGAAGTTTCGGATCCTGGGGGGTAGACCTACGCCACTTGTCAGCCATGCTGAGGCAGCTACCCACACACAAAATAGAGGAAGACTGGCACAGGTGTTAGCTTAGGGCTAATCTTCCTCACCAAAAAAACCACAGAAAAACAAAACAGCACTTTGCAAAATTGTGGTGAAATACACAGAACATAAAATTTACTGTCTTGACCATTTTTAAGTGTATGGTTCAGTGGCATTAACTACGTTCACGTTGTTGTGCAGCTTTCACCACCATCCATCTCCAGAACTTTTTCATCATCCCAGTGGGTACGAAATTCCATACCCATTAAACAATACTCCCTATTTCCCTCTCCCAAGCCCCTGGCAACCACCATTCTACTTCTGTCTCTATGAATTTGACCACTCTAGGGACCCCGTGTGACTGGAATTGTACAGTGTTTGTCCTTTTGTGACTGGCTTATTTTACTGAGCATAATGCCCTCAAGGTTCATCCATGCTGTAGTACGTCTCAGAATTTCCTTCTTTTAATAAGTTGAATAATATTCCATTTTGCATGTGTGTAGGTATGTATATGTATATACAAAAATGCATATATCTATGTGCCACATTTTGTTTATCCATTTATCCATTGAGGGACACTTGGGTTGCTTCCACCTCTTGGCTTTTATGAATAACAGTGGTATAAACATGGGTATACAAATATTTCTTCAAGACCCTGCTTTCAATTCTTCTGAATATATACCTAAAAGTGGGATTGCTGGATCATATAGTAATTCCACTTTTAATTTTTTGAGGAACTGCTGTATTGTTTTCCACAGCAGCTGCGCCATTTTGCGTTCCCACCAACAGTGCACGAGGGTTTCAATTTCTCCACGTCCTCACCACGCTGGTTATTTTCTGTTTTTTTGTTAGTAGCCATCCTAATGGGTGTGAGGTAGTATCTCATTGTCATTCTACCTATTTTTGTGTAGCCTGTGAGTGAAGAATGGCTTTTACATTTCTAAATTATTGAAAAAAAAATTGTTTCATGACACATGAAAATTATATGAAATTCAAATTCCAGTGTTCATAAGTACAGTTTTCTTGGCACACAGGCACTCCCATTCATTTCCGTCTCACCTGTGGCTGCTTTCACACTGTAATGGTAGAGTTGTGTAGTTGGGACAGAGACTGTGTGGCCTGCTAAGCCTAAAATATTTCCCACCTGGCCCTTTACAGAAAGCATTGGCCAACCCCGCCCTGTGGTAAGAGCTTGCTACCGCTTATCATGCGTAATCCCCTCGGCAACCCACTTTGCAGACAGAGAAACCGAAGCTCAGCATAACTAACTTGCACAAGTCACACTTCTGAATATGGCTAATGCAGGATGCACGGGCCTGTCACTGTGATGCCACATCTTCACTTGTCACCGTCACTGTACACCCTAGTCATTTGGAGATAGCTCTTTACGGGGAGCGCTTACTGGGGTTTTAGTAAGCCTGAGCTCAGGATCTAGTTGAAAAAAAATTTGTAATTGTCCTAAGATGTGATGTTGTCATTGGGGGAGGTGGCAACTTTGGGGAGAGAGTGAAGACGGGGGCTGTGCGAGGTGAGCTGGGCTCTCCTCCATTTCTGGTACTTGAGTCCCAAGGCCCTGCCCTGTGCCATGCAGCAGGAGCTTCCAGCTCTGCTGAAGAAGGAGGTGGTTTCAAGACGCCTGCGTGTCTACATGCACAGCATTTCCTCAGGATTAGAAGAAAAGCTGAGCCGATCGATAACTTCTACTTGCATTAAAAAAGTGAGTTATTCCCCCGACCCGGAGGAAAGAAGACCAGGGGTCCAGGAGAAGACCTTGATTGATTCTCTCCCCCCATTCTTTCGACACATTATCTGGGATGAACCCTGGCGCAGATATCTGTGGCCGGCCCCACGTCTTTTTCTCCACGCGTGGGGATCTGCTCTCCCATTTTCCTGAGACTGCCGAGGGCACCCCCTCGCCTCTCGGTCTCAGATGGCCAGTTGTTGCTAATGAGGAATCAGGCAGTTGTCTCTCTCCCTCCTCCCCTCCTCACCACCCTCTCCATCCACCAGGATGTGGACTTGGTGCCAGGAACCTTTGATGTTTGTCCATGCAGAGGACAGAGTGCGGATAGTTGTTCTTCCTTCAACAGAGAGAAAAGTCTCCGTTGATTTTACATATTTGTGTGCATTATGGAAATAATCCATCCATCCAAGGATTTTGGGTCTGTTGACGGGGTCCAGGGAATGGCCGGTCCTGAGTCCATCTCAAGCAAAGAGATGCGGTTCTCCTGTGATGTTTGGAAATGCGTGACATTTCCCCCCAGTACCCACCGTCTTTCCACAATGGGCTTTGCGCGGCCGCACTGTGAAGCGCAGGGGTGTTTTTCACAAACTTTTGGCTGTGGGTGAAGGCCAGCAGAGCTGGACTCCTACCTTCACCGTTTACGGCTCGATTCATTTTGCACAAAGGGAAGTATGATAATCCGAGTTGTAGGGCGATAATGCGATCGGCATGTTAGCACATTGTGAGACAGACAGCAATGACTTTGGATTTTGTTTCAGCCTTGAAAATTTGCAACGATGCCACAAGCAGCAGGCCTGTACCTGGTAGCTGCTTGGTGGCTGCTCAAGGGATGAATTAGTCTGGTGATTGCTTTGTGCCTGAGAATAAGCGGGAGAAATGAGTGAGAACATGTGTCCATGTGTTTTAGCAGTGGGGATATCTATGACTTTTTTTCTGTTTAAAGATCGTTTGGGTCTCGGCCGGGTCTTAGTGTCTCCCTGCCCGTAGCCTAGCAGGTGCTGGTGGCTTGGCCCACAGACTCATCCAATCTTGGATGTCCTGCCTCTTTTGGCTCTGACGGTCCCCTTCTCTCAGTCGCTCTGGTGATCAGCAGCTAAGCCTTGTTGAGGGTCCCCTGTGAGTGGGACGTGGCCTCTAACACTGAGGAGCTTGTCGTCCAGAAGGGAGGGAAGTCTGGCTGGAGAGGTGGAGTTGTGTGTGTATTTGTTGGGGTGGAGGTGGAGGGTTGTATGTGTTAAATTTTCCCCACCCCAAAGCCATTTTTATTTGCTTCCTGAAATACTGCAAGAAGATAATCAAGTTTTCCTCACGTTCGTGTGTGGATTGTCTCATGTCTAAAAACAGCTAATAGCACAAAATGATGCTCTTATGAGTGAGGTGGGCTCATTGATCCTTAATGAAATAGAGCTTGAGACAACGTCTACAGTAAAAACTTAAGTAGGGCACATGCTGGAATCATTCACCAAAATTTTATGTCTCCTCTCCAGGCCCCACTATGTATGTGTTTACATGTGACTTCAGTGTTTCCAGAAATGTGACATCCCAAATATTCTCAGGCGTCTAGTAACAGGACAGTGAGTGACAAATGGCCTCGTGTGTGGCAAATCCCCTGGAAGAGGTTTTGAGGGTTTGCAGACCACCCAACAGGAATCCCTGCCACCCCCAGCTACCACTCAGCTCCTGCTTCCTCCGGTGGGGCAGCCTACACCCCTCCTGTCCTCCAACCGAGGCCTCAGGGACTGAAGGCTGAGAGAGGGTTCCGAGGGGAGGTTGAGGCAAGCATGTTGGGCTGGAGGCCGTGTGGGTGGGAAGGAGGGCTGGCCTGGGAGTGAGAGCTGGTTCTCCTCCTCCGTCTGCTGCGGTAATGAGGGTGATCTGGGAAGTCTCAGGTTCCCACCTGGGGGCTGAGTGGTTTGGACCACATGGTGTCTAAGGTTCTTTCCAGGTCTTAAACAGAACCGTCTAGACCAGCGTGTCAGTAATGGACACACACATCCCCCAAGGATCTTGGCAACATGCAGATTCTGACTCAGTAGGTCTAGGGGACACAGATCTGCGTACCTACCAGGCTCCCAGGCCACGCGGGACTGCTCCTCAGAGCACACTGAGAGTAGCCAGGGACGAGATGGTCGTTCTCACCATCTGACTAGAATCACCCGGGGAGCATCTGAGACCCACCAATGTCTGGACCCCACCCCAGACCAATCAAATCAGGAATCTCCTTGGAGGGAGAGGTCGGCGGGAGGCTGCTCACCTGGACCCGAGGGACGACCCGCTGGTGTAGCAAGCGTAGTGGATCTCCAACTGGAGTGCGCATCGCAATTGTGAAAACACAGCTTTGGGCCTCAACCCAGATTTTCTGATTCAGAGGGTCTGGGGTGGGGTCCATCAATTTGAATTTCTAGCAAGTTCTGAGGCTCAATGCTGCTGGTCCAGGGACTGCACTTTGAGAACCACTGGTCTCCTGTCATCAACTAGGTTGGTGGTCCTTGCACAGACCACGTGGGAATGGGTCCAGGATACACTGCAGGCTCCAGGATACACCAACCCTCCATCCAGGGTCGCTCCACATGCATCTGTTTTACAGAGTGGGCTTCCTTGGCAAGCTTTCATTTGAAAAAGATTTGTGGGTAGAAGAAAATGTTTGCAAATGTCTGAAGTAAAGGCAAGACTTTTAATCCTGGGGATAGTCAATATTTATTCTCCAACTGAGAGAAAAACCGGGCAGTTTTCTTGGTCATCTTTGCTGCCAGGTGTGGCCATTTTTGCCCCTAATCCTGCCCTGTCCCGCAGCAAGAGTTTCCCGCGTTCCCTGTTGCCTCTAAATGCTCACACCTGTTGGGAGGCCTTCGTGGGGCCTGGCCTGGTGTCGGGAAGCTCAGCTCGTGGTGAAATCAAATGTGGGCAGCTGTCAGTGCCTGTTGACTATTTACCAAGTGCCAGGCACTGTCCTCATTTCATATGCATGATCTCATTTAATTCTTGTAACGACCTCATGAAATAAGTATTGTCATCATCTCACTGTGTGTATCCCAAGTATTGGATGCTGCCTCCCAGATTAAGGCAGTGCAGATGAAAGCTGTCATTTAGGCTAAAGGGAAGGAGAATCGCTGTTGGTAACGGCAATGGAGTGCGGTGGCCAAGACTTATCCTTGTCGGTGTTTTGGGAAGAGAACAGAGCAGGGCCCCGTCAGCCCTGCAGGGCCGAGTGCCCACTGCCCAGATGATGGGCCTGGGCCATGTGACAGAGCTCAGAGCCCCTGGCTGCCCAAAGCAGCCAGCCCCCTTGAAAGAAGTCACCATGGCCTTCCTTCATGGTCACAGTTCCAGGTGGCCAAGGCCTCCTGGGGAAACAGGTCAGTGAGCTTCCTCTTGGGTGAGGCCCTCTTCCTTCAGCCTTTAACTGTGCAGAAGTGTCTGGGAGGCGAGTCTGGGAACCAGCCAGGGAGAGGGGTGAGTGGATCTCTTCAAGGTCCAGGGCCTGTTGCTGTGGCTGCTGCTTTTAACCACAGAGTGCTGGCTCGGCCAGCCCTCAGCCTGCTCTCCGCCCCCAGCACCCTGGGGGATCAGGGATGTGTCCAACACAGCAGGTTCTTGCTGAGACATCATGTTAGAGCTGGTTCTTCTCCCTGTTCCCCTAGTGTGCTCGGGTCAGAGGTTGTGGGGAAGGGAGGCGCGCATGGACACATGGTTTTCCAAGTGGCATCTGGGCTGCAACATCCTTTAGCCCTCCTTCGAGCCACCTGCTGTCATGCTCGCAGGCTCCCCTGATGTGGCTTGGGCCTGGGAGTTTGGAGCTGCTGTCTGGCAGCAGAGAGAAGACGTGAGGGCAGAACTTCCTGAACAGAAGCTTACTGAGGAAGTGTCTGAGATGCCCCGCAGTCAGGAGTGAGGCCCCAGCCAGCGAAGGCCCTCCCAGTGGCCAGAACTATGTCTCTTCCCTCGTGCTTCAGATACTGAGGCCCTCTGTGAGATTTCCAAAATTGTCTTGAAGCCCAGCCCAACGTCAAGCGCAAGTATCTTCCCTTCGGTTTGTCAGTGTTCCAGCTTCAGCTTTCAACTAGACGGGTCTACTGAAAGATCTGGAAACTCTCCTGTGATGTTATTAGGCATCTTATTACCAGTCTTTCTATGCAATCCTATAATGTCTGAGTATGCCCCACAAAGATACGCGTGGGAAAGTTTACATCCAGCTTAACAGAATTTCTATGTAAGTGCTTTTCTTAATAGAACATGTTTGACCCCAAGCCACTTCTTTTTTGAACCCTTGAGGGTTTTATGACTGAGCTTTAAAAAAATGGTTCAGTGCAGATGGCTGACATGTTCTGGAACGGAGCTGCGTCTTGTGAGAGAGAGAAACTCTCCCCCCAACAGAGACACAGGTGCCATCTACTGGGGTGGGGGACATGCTGTCTCTTCCGCAGGGTAGTGCAAGGACATAGCTGTGAGGTGAGACAGGCGGATATTACCTTACAGTTTGCAGAGCAGATGACAGCTCAGGTAAAGGAGTGGCTGTGTGCTGGGTGAAGCTCGCCCGCAGGTTTCCCTTTCTTGAGGCTGGATGAACAGCCAGGCCGTGAGTCTGTGCTTTATCATATGTACATGTAGCATGGGGCACTTGGGAGCCAGGCGGCAGGAGCCCTCTGGCCCTGCAGAGGGCCCTGTATGGGTTGAGTTTTGCATGCAGACGTCACGCCCACCAGGAATCCCACCAGCTCCCCACCAGCACCCCTTTCCCTTGAGAACGGTGAGCTAATTCTGGACGTCCATTAGAAATCGAAGACGCATCACCACGCAGTCAAGCCTGGCCCCCAGGCTGTATCTGGACCAGAAGAGGCGTGCCCAGGGTGTTCCCTTGTGGGTCGCACTCCACAGCACTACTGTGCGAAGTGACCGTGCTCTTCTTTTACCTTCGTCACGCGGGGCAGACGCCCCGTGAAGTTGAGGGTGGGCCTGGCTCAGAACGTGGAGTTAGAGCTTTGTGTCTTGGTCAGGGTTTCTCGGAGGGAGGTCTTCTGCATATCAGGCCGGGCTCTGTCCACCACCCCACCCTCCGGTCTCTCCAGCACACATTGTCCTGATGGCCATTTGAGTGAGAGTTTCCTAATGCTGGTAGCTCTGGGGTGGGGACCTTGATGTTGTCAATTACGGAAGAACAGTTTGCTGACTCCTTCCTCCTCTCTCGCTCCAAAGAAACTCTTCTGGAATCTGGGAGAGGTGGGACCAGGGAACATACTGTGATGGTGGTTTAAGAATTCCTGGGACCACCTGTTTCACGTGCAGGTTCCCAGGTCCAAATCCAGAGGCTGCTGGTCTGGAAAGGGGCCTGGGAGTCTCCATTTTACACAAGCTCCTCTAGCAATGCAGGTGCCCTAAGATTATATAAGCATCAAACCTAAATGTCAGTGGGTGCACGATGCCCCAGCCCAGACTTCAGAAGACTGGATTCTGGTAGCATCTTTCTTTCTTCTCAGCTGAGGGACTTTGGGTCAAACATTTTGAGTTCCTGGACCCCAATTTTCTCACCAATAAAAAGAGAAATTAGATCTATATCATTCCTAAGAGTCCCTGCAATTCTGAAGTTCTAGCACATTAAAAACAATCTGCATTTTAAGCCTGGCAAGTTACATTTTTCCCTGAAGGGGGTCTGGAAAAGAAAGAGAATCTGCATCATGGGAGTGTGGGCTTTGTGGGGTGAGGCCAAGGTTATAAAGGTAGCCTCTGTGCGAGAATCGTTTGTATTTATTGAAATCACTGATTTTAATCACCCTGGATGCTCCCTTGATAAAAAAATTATAATCCTCTGTAAATTATGAATACCTTGAAATTCACAAATTCTATCACTTTTGTGATTGGCAACATTAAATGGCAACAGCTCATTTAAATAAGCAACATCTGGACATTATTATTTTTAGGGATTTTTCATCTGTTGATTTAGAAATCTGGGGCCTTTATGAATCTTGCATGAATATTCTTTTATATTCACATCTACCATCAAGACACAAAGAAATAGCCAAAAAATACCGTCCAGTGATTCTTTGATGCAATGCTTGTGTTTTTTAAACAACAAATCCATTGTGAATGAGAGAAGATATCAAATAGGCCTGCCTGGGAGTGGAGGTGGAGGGAGCAAGTTGATCTTCTAAGAGCCAGAAGAGCCTGACAATTCAAAGCCACAGTAGGAAGAAGGTTTTGATTTTACATCTAATGATACAACATTTTAAAATAACAATATAATTTTGGACTGATGATATCAGAATATAGTATTCACTATTTCTCAGAATAATCCAATTTAGAACAATGTATTCTGGGCAGGTTTGGTAAAAAGGGAAGATCTATCATCCCAAGGTATAAGATAATGCATTAATTTTTACGAGTGAGTTATGAAGATGTACAACTCGGTTAAGAGTTAGGATAAACATAATATTCCTTAATTAATCCATTATGCCATGGTACACATGTGCCATTTTTATTACCTTAAAAATGAAAAATGTCAAAAAAGGAAATTGCTGCTTTTTTATATCAAAAAAGCCTTTTTTGAGAAATCATAAAATGTCTAATCTAATTCACCATATAATACTAATGAGCTTAACAAGCCATCTCAACGCACAGTTTAGGATAAAAGGTCATCAGTTTCTGGCAGTCAAATTCCAGGACTTTTTTAGGTGAGGCAAAACCTTTCAGCACCAACTATCGGAAATGGCATTTGTGATTAGAAGTGTTATTAATAGCTATTTGTTATTAACGTAGTAGAGCTTTAGAAATTCATATTGTACCCTCCCTGCATTTTTTAAATCTTACCCTGAATCTGTTTAACTTGTTGCCCATCCCGGCTCTGAGTGATGGTGAATAGGACCACACACACACACACACACACACACACACACACACACACACACACACGGAGCTTGCTGTTGGAGACCACATTTAATTTCCTCAAATCTCTCTGAATCCCGACACTTCTTTTCTGGCGTCTCCCTGCTCTCCAAGCTGCGTTCCTTTCCTCTGTGCGTGTCAGTGTCATCTGCCCGCTGTTTCTTTTGTCTCATCCCTGAATGGGCCTTTCGGAGGCACATTACCCGCACCTTCGGCGCCGGTAGGCACGGAGGCCGCAGTCGGCCTTGTTATGGAAAAGAATGGCCCGGTGGGTTGAGGGAATGGCCAACAGCGGACTCGAATCATGAAGCTGAAAGTAATATTGTCGACTGGAGGTCATTTTTCCCAACTGAGGGGCAATCGTTTGCCACTATAAACTGCACATTGCAGTCAGTATATGTTTTATTAAACCATTTAAGGAACTTGGGAGCCATTTCATTTAAACTTCCTGGTTGATGTAGCTCGGGGCCGAGCCCAGAGCAGCTCACGGAGGAGGCCTGGAGTAATTTGCAGAAGAAATACCCTGAGTGCCCAGCAGGATGCTCCGAAACCAGGGAGCCAGGCCAGGGCTGGACCCAGGACTCGCAGGACCTCCTCGATGCTTGAGTGCACAAGTGTGAGTGTGTGTGTGAGCATGTGCATACGCTGGTGAGTGTGTGTGTAGGTTCTAGTCCCAGCTCTGCCACTAGCCAGCTCTGTGACCTTGGTCAGATCTCTTAGCCTCTGCAGGACTGTTTCCTCTCCTGCAAAATGAGGGGGTTGGACGCGACGTGAGAGGCAGAGGCCCTTCCAACTCAGTGATTCTCTGAAATGCTGGATTGTCAGGGGGTCACCCCTGCAACTGTGGTCCTGGGACTCCCCATCAGGCCCCCGGTGGTCACGCTGTGAAGTCTGCCTTTACCCCTGCCCTGCCTGAGGAGGCGTCTGGCGGTGACGTTTTGATAGGCTCTGGGGACTGGTGCCACTCTGGTCCGGGGAGAGGTATGGAGTCTCAGTAAAGAGTAGGGAAATCGGCAACGGCACCTTACTTCTCACACTAACCAAGAGCAACTCCGATGATGCTTTTGTGTCTGAGGAGGGTGGAAGCCGAGGTGAGTGCACTGTGCCTGGATCAGAGCACTGGGTTCCAGGACCACTCTGACGGTGGCTGGCGGAGCTGCTCTCTGCCCCCTCTGAGCCTCAGTTATCCTGTCTGCAAAATGGGGTGGTGGCGGTGCTGCTGTTACCTGCCCTCTAACATGAGAAGGTCCGGCGACAGGGCCTTATGAACTGTCAAGTGTCATAGAAATGATGGTTTTATCATCATTGATAACTTTGTGATTATAATTTAGCTCTAAAGTCTCCCCTGAATTGCACGCCTGTGAATTCTATACTCACAGTTTGTGCCTAGGAATAAAAAAACATGGGAGGTGAGATGTGCTTTGTCTTTAACAGGAATTAACAGCATGCAGTCAGGCATTTTGGCTTTCTCGGTCCTAACTGGTGGTCTTTAGTAGGTGGCCTTAATTCTACAAAGTTATATAACCAAATCTTTTGTCTAATTGGTAACTATATTTAGGAGGTAGAGAAATATGTGAGCTATTCGTTTCGATTAAATTTTTTATTATGCACTCTGCGTTTGGATTGACAACTATTAATATTAAAGAGCTTGGCCAAATTGAAATTTGTATTGCTGGAGAGACTTAAATATAATGTATGATGCTGAAAAAAAAAAAGCCCAGGAAATATGGGAATTACCGGGATGGGTGCACAGGTCCCTGCCAGGTGCTCTGTGTGCTGGGTACAAGTGGCCCCACCTCTGCAGGCTGAGGAGGGGTGTGTGTGGAGGGACTCTGCAGAGCCCATGTCCAGGGGTGGGGACTTGAGTTACTTTCATGGAGAGGATGCTAAATAAAGATGTAGACCACGTTTGAGTGGATTATGCAAATAATTTTTTATATTAACTTTATATAGTATTTTCTCCATCACTACTAAGCAGGTTTGGGGTAAGGCAGAGAAAGTCATTCTAAAATAGGATGCATATGTCACCAGTGTAATGATGAACAAGAGGGGGCCCAGTTGGTTCAGAAGCCCCAAAGCAGATTGTGTTGATATACCGCAAGTCCAAGGGAGGTTGAAGGCTCCGTCTGTCTTGGATGGGGAGGACTCAAGGCCACGGCCACAGAGGGAGTGCTCTGGACCGGGGAGTGCTCTGGTTCTAACTCTGCTGCAGGCAAGCCCTGGGACTCAGACCCGGGCTTTCATGTCTTTGGGGCTGGGTCCTTTCTAACAATGCCTGTGGCTTTCCACAGTGCGCCGGATTGTCACATGCAGGATCCTACAGGATTTGCAGAGAGACCTGCGAGGTCTGCAGAGACTGGGCCTCAGACTGGGAAGTGAAGTGTCTGGGTCCACACAGCCTCTGAGTGACAGACACAGGACAAGAACTCAGCTCTGGAAGTCAGTCTGTGGGACACTCTCAGGAGAAAGTGTCCCATTTTGGAGTCTATGATGCTATAGAGCTGAGGGTGAGGCTGCAGCCCACAAGCCACGGGCTTACAACTCCTGTTAGCTGGCCCCCACACGCTCCGGGCACCCCCACCTTCCCCCACGGGTCCTCCCCCTGTGCTTTCTGCCTGGGAGGTCAAACTGCCCCTGTCCTCCAGGCAAACTCCCCAGAGGCCCAGGCTGACGAGTGTCCCTCTGCAGTGTCCCTGCACTCTGCTGTGACACTGACCTGTCCCCAGGCTGGTCTTTGCCTTCCCCCAGTGTTCCTCCGAGGGCAGGGCTGTGCTCCCCTCCCCCACCGTGCCCGGCGTCCAGTGCTTGCACGTGGAGAGCACTCAGTGTGTCGAAGTGTATCGGGCCCACCAGATACAGCTCACCAGACCCGGCCGGCAAGGGAAGGACAGGCAATAATCTCACACTTGGTGCTACATTACCTGGTTCATACTTGACTATAAACTCTCTGTTTTACCTCCGATGTTTACATAATTTTGCCCAACACCGGGAGCTGGAATACCAATGTAGGAAAACCTCCACTAACAGGGATGCTCAAAGAATTGGTGGTTCTGATGTGGTGGATTTTATGGACACTTCAGGTTTTCCCCTGCAAACATTTAGGTTCCAGACTCTTTGGTTATGTGTCATTTGAAACACCCAGGAGCTCCGGGTTGAGAGATAGTGTTCAAAGGCCAAGCTGGTGTCCCAGGTCTCCTGGAAAGTGCGCAGGGCATGCCACTTGTGTCCTTGCTGGCCTCAAGCCTGCTCCATCTCCCAGACACGACCCGAAGCTCCTGGCGGGCAGGACCCCGCCTTGACACGCCTGTTCCTCCCCCTCCCGTTAGCCCAGGGCTGGCGCGTCTGTGCCCGTGACAGGTTCTGTGTGATGAGGAGATGGACCCAGGGCTGGAGGTGGAAGGTGAGTTAGGCTCACTGGAGCTTACTCTAGGACAGCCTCCAAAACTGTTTATTTTTCACTAAGTATCTGTGATCAGCTGGGTTCACAGTTTCTCTGGAAAGCAGACAATCCAGGGACTGTCTCTGAAAAGAAGAGTCTGGTTACCTGTTTGTTTTTTGACACTAATCGAGCCAGGTGTCGCAGACATGTCCTCAGCCCACACAGCCACCTGCTGCTTCCTAAGGCAAGTGTCTGCCACTCTTCCCGGGGCTCTCATGCCACTGGAGTGTGTGCTGCAGTGGGGGCAGTTCCTGCCTCTGGGGAGCCCCAGTCAGTGCTGGGATGGGAGCTGGTGGGTGGAGCCCAGATTTCCTGGCCCTTGGGTGGACAACCGGGGGTGGGTCCTGTCCAGCGTCTCAGAGTACCCCGGTGGGGTTGACCCCAGCTGCCCCCAGTCTAGCCCACTCCTTAGTCCCCTCTGTACTGGCTTCCTTCTTTCCCCACTTCCTCACTGGCCCACCGACCGACTGGCACTTCCTGGGACCGCCTCCCATGCAGACCCCTGCTCTTGTGTCTTTGTCCCAGGCCCCTTCTGATGAACCGCAGCCTGAGACCATGGGCTGGCCTGCAGAACCCATGGATACTTTTCAAAGCCAGTTCATGTATACTTTCTTCATTTGAGCCTTCCAGAAGCCCCTGGAGGGAGGGAGTGGAAGTCATCACCCCATTCTCCAGATGGGAAAGCTGAGACCCAGAGAGTTTGTCAGAGCTACAACCAGATCTGTGGTCCCACTCCTGCCCTCCTGCTGCACTGATTCAGTAAAGGGGGCTGGCTCTGCGTGCTCTCAGGGACTCCGCGGCCTGTCCCCAGCGAAGGCGGGGAGAGCGAGCGATTTCCCCGAGACAGTTGGGATTGACAGCTGAGGGGACTGGATAAGGTCCCTGAGCAGTGCTTTGTCCCCTGAGGTCTGGAATGAGAGCAGTGGGCGAGAGGGCTGTGGCTGCCCACTGGACAGGGTGGAGGAAGAGCAGGGCCCACAGGGCTGCCTCCTGTGGAGCAAGCAGCCTCGAAGGTTGTGTGCCAGCGCCGTGCATCTTCCTCCACAGCTCGGGGAACGCTGGAACAGACTGACCCAGGGTCTCATCACGGGGCTGGAGAGGAGTTCTGGAGCAAAGGCACGTTTGAGCCTGCATGCCCGTTGGCAAAGACGCCTCCCTCAGAGGAGGGTATGTAGCCTTCAGAGGGCTCCTGGCCGCCCCTTACCCCTGGGTCCAGGAGACTGCTTGGGGCAAATAGACGTCTGTGTCCCCAACATGTTTGTTCTTCTGAAGCTTTGTGGAATTTCAAATAAAAGCCCAAGAAAGTAGCCCGAGAAGAATGGGGAGGCCTGAGGCCTGGAAGGCAGGAGGCCCCGGGATTTGCTTCTTGTTAGTTCCAGGGCCTAAGTCTGCACTTTCTTCTTTGTGGGCCTTTGTTTCCCAAAGGGGTGGATGGTGTGAGATCCCCACTCCAGTCAGCGTCGAGGAGGAAACCCATATGGAGCTTGAGCTGGGGGGCGCCTGCTAGGAGGGGAGACTCTGCAGAGGGGAGGGTTGATGTCCCCCCGGACCTGTTCAGAGCCCATCCTGGACTACCCCAGGTCCCCCATTTGGAAGGGAGGGGTGAAAGCCCCTGTCAATTTAGCCCCTAAGATATGCCCTGCCCTCAGCCCCACCCTCACAGAGAAGTGGTGGCTGCTGTTTTCTCTAGCACCCAAATTGGAGGCTGAGTGACACTTGGGCCTCTGTGTTGGGTGGGGCTGCCCTATATTCTCCTGGCCAGGTGGGGTCCATCCAGGCCTGGGCACTGGGATTGGGGTTCAGAAGCCCACCTCCAGTCACCTGGAGGATGTTTCCAGACAGGATTGTGTCAATGAGCAAGGCAGGCATCGGGGCCCCTCTGCCCGTCCCCTCCTTGACACTGGCTGTGGTTTAGGCGGGAGGGGCTGGTATGCTTGGGGAGAGGCCTGTGACATCAGGGGCCCTTCCTCACTTCGTCCACCACAGATGGAGCCTGGGCCAGGCTCGGAACGGGGACTCCCAACATAGGTATGGATTTGATTTGACAGAGGGTCACATCAGCTTCTCTCCCTCCAAATTTTAATGTCAGAGTCATTTAATATGCTGACTACAACTGACAAATGTTCACATTATTCACCAATTTATTCATTTGCTAACGACATCTGTGTGTTTAGTAATTGTTTTGCCTTATTGGCAGTTTTAATTCCACACTCCTTTTTTTCAAAAGGTCAGTGCCTTCTAGCTGACCAGGCCAGCATGTGCATTCCCTGGAGAGACTGTTTTGTAAGAGATGCTCGTTTACATTGGTCAGGCTCCAGCCTGGAGTGTCTCTCCTCTCTTGTCTTGAATTGATACCTTGGAATCCCCGGGACTCGGTGGGACCCTGGTCTTGTCTGTCCACCGTCCCACGTCCTGGCTCAGTATCTGAGCCATCTCGCCCACAGCGAGGTCACTCTCTTTCCTCTGCTTACTCATTTCAAGTTAAACTCTAAAGACCCACGAATATCAAATGGATCTGCGTGCCTTGGGTTGGTAAGGCTCTCACCTCTAATATTTTGATAGAACATCTGCAAACTGTCAAGGGTCTTAGTGTGGAGCATAGCAAGTTTGAAACATCTATGGGTTTGCTTTTGGTTTTGCCTAAAAGTGCCTGAGCTCCACAGTGAATTTTTAACCTGTGATTTTGACTTGGAAAATGGAAAAGGTGGTATTGAGTTCCTGTTAGGAAGAAGATGGAAATGTTCTGGAAAAATCCAGTTCCAGAGAAGTTACTTCCGAGCTGAAATGTTCAAAGTGCAGAGATCTATAGTCTAGTGTGTTATTTTATGGGAACTTTATCCAGCTGTGTTTGCTGCACAAACTCACATTTCTGTATGGAACACTGAAATATGAATGTGCTTTTTACAATTTAGTACTTTTAATAAAGGATTTGTGAGCAAAAAGCTTAAGTACAAGAACCACAAAACATATAGATAAAAATATAGCCATAATCACACATCAAACCCCGGAAAATTCATTACGTAGAGAACATCAGTAATTGAGAGAAGTTGAGAGAACCGACAGAAAAGTAATATATATGCCCAGAATTCTAAAGGCAGGAATCCTTTTAGCTGGGATCAGGGCTGGAGTTCTCCGGGGTGGATGTTTTATTACGGTGGATGCTTTACTTAGAAGGATGTAATTTATTATCATTGAATTCGCATGGCAACATGAATTTGGATTTGGGTTTCTGGGAGAAGTTTACAGTTAGTCCCCTCATATGTATTTATAGCTTTGAAAAACACTTGATGTTAAAATAATTTAAATATCTTACTTTTTTTTTTTTGATTGATCTGTGAAGTATTGCCTTTTTTAAAAAATAAAACAAAAAGTAGCCATTGCTGAGTGAAGCATGGCTGTTGTGTTTGGGGGACACTGTGATTAGGTGGGCACTGTTCCCAGGGCCAGAGGACGCTCAAAAAAAGGTACAGCCATCTGTACTCTCAGGTACGTTGGTCTTACGTGAAGGATGCTTTTAAGTTTTCTAGATATTTGTAGTTTCCTCATTGGAAACTTCCATTTGGGGTCTCAGAGCAGACTAAGGAGAGGGCTTACAGAAGT